>JAKCPI010000171.1:0-157310 GCA_023213315.1 Euborellia annulipes
GGTGTTACTTTGTTTTAATACAACTTGTAAATTGGTATTTATTGCTGATTGCTGGCTTTAAATCGGAGTTAGCGAGGGAAGGGTTGTTGGTGCTGGTGCTGGTGCTGTTGCCCCGAATATTTACCCTTTGAGGTTGTTTAGGTTTATTCCAGTTGCGCCTATTTGACCGCCATGGGTCCATTTAACGGAGATCCCATAAAATCCAATGGCCATAATGAGACAAATGCTCTGCCAATACAAGACAAATTCAACACTAGTAAACATCATTAAATGACGATAAAGCGAGTTAATAAAACGACGAATCGACCTGATTTCTAATTAGGAATTTTTTAACTTTTTTAATTAACATTGTATATTAAATGAAAAAATGATAATTGAGCTAAATTTTAGAAAAATAATTAGAAATTATTATTGTTCAATTTTTCGGCATAACGAAAAGTCCAGACTTAACCTTCCAAAAATTCAAATTGAAAACACAACACACTATTTGAATATATTTCAAAGATCATCTATAATAATTTTCATATGAATTTAAAAAATCAAAATTGGTTCTAAAAAAAAATCATTAAAATACAAGGAAAAATCTGGTGACTGGCGCAGCACACAACTTAATCTTACCTTCGGTAATGAGTTGTGTACTGTGCTTGTCACACCAGATTTTTTCGTGTCGAAATATATTTAGTTCCCGACAGTACGGAACATATGAATTCAGATGTAAAATTTATAAGTATGAGAAAATATTTATATTTTGTTACCATGGCAACCATTTCTCCTATCTTCCGTATGAAATACAAGAGTAATGTGGTCTTCAGAAGATTTCAATCGCAAAAATGAGAATATACATTTTAAAGAGCATCTTAAAAATAATTGATTTTTGAATTTTATAAAAAAATCGGTGGAGCAAATTTGAGAAAATCGAAAAAAACTCGAAAAAGTACATCAGTAAAGTACTAGTAATCTTTGGCCGATAATTACCAAGTTTATTTTTCTGGTCTCGGGCGAAAACCACTTTGGATTCAGGGGACCTCAAAACGTAAAGATCCATCAAAATCTCGACATCGAGTTTTGACATGAATCCAATACTTTTCTCTCTATATTACATATATACATAGGTAAGAGAAAGTAAAAAGGCGTCCTAGCTTCGCCCCCTCCGCCACTGCGGATCGGGAAATTTAAAATTTGATTCCCATTCTCGAAGCTTTAAAGTTGTAGCAAAATTCTTTCAAACTTATTTACAATAAAATTGAGTAATAATAAAAACATTATTAACCAAAAATATCACAGAACAGAATCAATCACCCATATTCCTCTCAAAATCTATATATAATAGAAACATTTATTTTTATTTATAATTGTTACCAATTAATGAATAAATATGGCTGAATGTTTAAATGGTCTCATATCGATAATAAATATAAAATTAATGAGTATAACATGTTTTGATTAGGCTAGATCTTTTTGTATTAATTTATTATCCCCAACCAAGGGTAATATTCAGTCTCTTTTACAATTTGGCCGCAGGGTTGGTCCATCGCCCATCGCCCATCGCCCGAGAACAAGTGGCTTTGCCTTTGCCTTGGGGCTGGGGAGTAATGACGCAGCGCAGCACCACAATTGGTTTGCCTCGATCAATGGAGCTCGCACGAAGAGTGAGTGAGAGAGTGCTAGGCGCGCACGCGTAGGTGCAACAAGGATAGAGATGTTACGAATTGAAGTAACTGGGGAGCCAGCCAGCCGTTTTGGAGGAACGCCCGAGAGTGAATGTGGGTGGGGAGGAATCCTCTCTCTCTCTCTCTCTTACCCCATTCATTGATAAAATTTATATTAAACTCCGCCCCCTGGCACACTTAAGACTCTAAATTCCAACGAGGTGTTAAGAGTCCTTCCAATCCCACCCCTAAGAAGAAATATTATTAAAATACACCCATCTCGACAAAAAAAAAAAAAAAAAAAAAAAAAAAAAAACGCAAACCAATGATCTGGACAACATGTTATAAAGAAAGAAAGAAATATCATTATAAACAAGAACAACAATATCCATAACGATCGAATAGTCGATTTCGATATTTTTTAAAGTATTATATATATAGGTAGCTATATATAAAGTCATTAAAAGAAAGTTTAGAAGGAAACTTGTTTTTGGAATTATGAAATATTACTTTTTATATATCTTTATACATCCGAAAAAAATATAAAAATTCTTCCTGCTTAAAAATTAAAAAAAAGAAGTAATTTTATTGATTCATTAATTTCCCAGTGAACAAACAATATTTACAAACAAGTGAACACGTATTGTATAATTTTGAAAGAAAAAAAAATATTTAAAAATATGGGGATTGACTTCCCCGAGACTTTCTCGTATATTCTTTTGGAATTACGTCTGGGGGGTGTGTGTAAACACGGTTGCTTAAAACCAAACAGGGCGATGAAATGTGGTATATTGCTTACACTAAAATTGTAGATTTCTATCAACTTTTGGAGTAAATACTCACTTGGAAGTAGTACTTTACTTGAAAAGTTTTTTCAAAAATTTTGAAATTTTCAATTTTTTTGTTATATTATGATAAAATACTCTATTTTAAAAAAGTTTTATTCTTTGACATTTTTACGAAAACGAATAGTTTTTTGAAATAATCAAAAGAAGAAATAGAAAATATTCGTTAATTTTTGATAAAAATCAAAACAAAATCATACAGGTGTCATTAAAAAAGGGTAAATATAAACAAATTCATTTGTTTCACAAATTCATTTGTTTATATTTACCCTTTTTTTGTGACACCTGTATGATTTTGTTTTGATTTTTTATCAAAATTAACGAATATTTTCTATTTCTTCTGTGATTATTTCAAAAACTATTCAGTTTTCGTAAAAATGTCAAAGAATAAAAACTTTTAAAATAGAGTATTTTATCATAATATAACAAAAAAATTGAAAATTTCAAAATTTTTGAAAAAACTTTTTAAGTAAAGTACTACTTCCAAGTGACGTATTTACTCCAAAAGTTGATAGAAGTCTACAATTTTAGTGTAAGGAGCATATACCAAATTTCATCGATCTAGCTGCTTTGGTTTTTTAAGCAATCGTGTTTCCACACACACACACACACACAGACATAATGCCAAAAATGGTTTTTTGGACTCAGGGAGGTCTAAAACGTGGAGAAACATCAAAATCTCGAAGTCGAATTTTTTTACGATTACATAACTTTCTCTATACGAGAAAGTAAAAATAAAGAATTATGAATTAGTTCATTTGAGAGATGAGTTAGTATTTTGATTGGGCAAAATTACGCCTCCTGGACTCGAACCAGGATCTCCACGCTTTCGAGGATTACCTTAATCTCGGGAATGGGTCAGCGATCTAGGATAAAGGTAGTTGGCCCTCCGCGAAACCGTAGAGGTCCTGGATCGAGTCCAGTAGCACAATTTTGTCCAATCAAAGTACAAACTGTGAGTGTTTATTGGTGAGGCCAAACATCCCATGGCCCCCCGGGAATCGAACCCAGGATCTCCGCCTTTCCGGGGCATAAGCACCAGGGACACACACAGTAGATCGAAAGTGACCAGAAGAAAAATGTGTGTCCCTGGTGTGGGCGTGTGTATCCCTGTGTCCCTAAGGTTCACTATGCAGACCTGCTGCGGGCGTGTGGATCCCTCGATCATTTTTAATCATTTTTACTCGGACAAGGACAACTTTGTGCCTAATTAGATTATAAGCCTACAAGGACTAAATATGGACGAATAAACTTTTGTCCGAAACGTCTCCTTTTCGGCATTTGGCATCCAAAGGCCCTCTTTATTGGCTGCACTCGTACTTGCTATTTCCATGCCATAACATCAACAGCAACTACCCTTCGGCTTTAAATAATTTTTTTTTTTTTATATATTCTCTCTTGAAGGAATTGATGTAATCGACAATGTTCGCTAGGTACTCTGAATTACCAATTTCTAGATTCTTTAATAAAAAATACATAAAAATTTCAATTCATTTCCTGACACCAATGTTTTTAAATATAAAATTTCCCATTAATCTCTCTATTCTAAAAATATAAAATTCCTATTTAATTTCTGACTTGAATGCTTAAAAAGTATATAAAATTTCTCATTAATGCCAGCATTTGAAGATGTTAAATTTGTTTTATTATTCAAATAATTTCATTAAATTTTATTACTCCCTTTAATGCTTGATAATACTTCTTCTATGTTTGAAGAATTTTATTTAAAATAAAAAAAAAAGAGGTCGATAAGATTCAGTGGAGTTGAGAGATTTTACTTTTTCAATTAAATTTTTATACTCTTCCTGATTCAGATCATTATCAAGATCATGATCCTTGAAAAGATGAGTGTGCTCTTTATACATGAATCTACAGGTAAAGAAAAAAAGGGGAGCCTGGAAAGAGACAAGACCAACAGCCACCAAGATCGTTGCAGTGAAGCAATGCTAAGCACGGTTGAAACTCAGGTGGGTGGTCCTGAAAAACCAGCGTGAGGAACGCTCACTCCATGCCATCGCTACAATTAATTTAAATAAATAACTATTTATTTTTTAATTTTTCTTTTCGGCTGCTGAGACCCTAGAAGTTTATTGAATAAATATTTATTTATTTAAATTAATTGTAACGATGGCAATGGGTGAGCGTTCCACACGCTGGATTTTCAGGACCACCCACCTGAGTTTCAACCCTGCTCGGCATTGCTTCACTGCAACGATCTTGTTTTAACTAATTGTTAATAGGTAATCAGAATCATTTTGATATTTTATATTTAAGTAATATTAAAAAGCATTTTTCCCTTATTATTATAACTTATTTGAAGATAAGAAAAATATTGTCTTTAAAGATAATATAAAAAATAAAATATTATAATTCAATTCAATGAGACGCCCCGAAATAGTTTCAAAATAGAGAGAGTCCTCAGGCCGTTTACATAAAGATCTCTTCCTTCTTGGTTGTTGATGTACCAAAAAAATAAAAAGAGAATGAGGCAATTGGGCAAAGAGAGATTTCAAGAATACATTCTACAAAATAGACGACAATTGAATAGATTTCAGAAGAATAAAAAAAAATCAAGTCATTTATTCAATTATTTTATTAAAACATTCAACCCGGAAATAGAAAACATCGAGAGAGAAGTTTTAACCTAAAAATAAAAGACTATTTTTCCTTTTTTTTTTTAACTTTTTTGATACTCTTCTATTCAATGCTTCCTAAAAAGTTTGGTGATTTTAAATTTATATTATCTCTATAATTTTAACCAAAACATCGAGATTTTTAAATTTTTGTTTTGATATTTTAATTAAATTGCATTTGTGTTTCAACTAATTTAAAAATATAGGGTAAGAGAAAGTAAAAATATACCTATAATCTAAGAAAATAATACCCTATATGCATATATGCGAGGTGAATGACGAATGGGCAATAAAGAGATGAAATTATTGCTGGAAGATAGGCAACCTCTATGTCCAATGAATAACTCACTAATTGTTTTCGATTATGTAAGCATGTCCAAACCAAGATAGAAATTTGAGATATTTTCTTAAATATTTAAGAAAAATGTAGGGTATTCATAATATCGAGAATAATTTATTTCAATTAAATTAGCTATCAATCATTTAAAATAAATAGGTGTAGGATCTAAATGGCCTTAGATGCCGGAAAAGACCTTAAAACAAATAAAAACTACTACAAAAATCTCTTCTGTGTGAATATAGACTATTATCTTAAAAAAATACAGCAGGTCACTAAGTTTTCGAATTTTTTAAGTAGGATAAAAAAGTTGAATTCATAAAAGATGTTAAGTCATAGAAGAAAACGTTAAGTCTTAAAAGAAGACTTTAAGTCATAAAAGTAGGCTTTAAATCATAAAAGAAGAGGTTAAGTCATAAAAGAAGACGTTAAGTCCTAAAAAATAGGGGTCTGGGGGCGAAGCCCCCAGCTAGCTTCAAGTGTGAGCGAAGCGTAGAGCAGCGAAGCGTAGCGAGCGCTTGTAAGCTAGTTTATAATTAAAATATTAATAAAAATAAAAAAAGAACCTATTAGATCCAAAAAAATTCCTAATCCAATGATTAAAAGAATGATGTTAATACAAAATTAATATATTAACGGCAAGAAGAAAGAAGAACAACCACCAAGATCGATGTAAATTAATAATGTCAAGTAGTGTTCAACCCCTTGATGAGAGAGGGAAGAAGGTGTTGAACGCCTGAAGACAGCGATACATACATTTTTTTTTTTTTTTTTTTCAAAATAAATATATATTCTACAGATAATATAAAATTTAATTGTAAAAATCTAAATAATCATAGCAGTCGAAGATATTTAATAATTTAAAGAAATACTTTCTATCTAGGATATAGGTAAGAGAAAGTAAAAATATATATATACTTTCCTCTAATAATGTATCTGGACAGTGAAGATTATGAATTTTAATTTTTATAAAAAATATTATTATGGGTTGGGTTAAAAAAATTGATTTCATATTTTGAATTTTTTTTTTTACAGAAAATTAGAACCAATAATAATAATTGTCTAAGAAGAATTAAATTCAAAAGTTTGACTGTCAAATTTACGGGATATGAAAAATCCGAAGAAGGAAAAAGAAATTTTAAATCAATTTAAAAAGACAAAATTTCCTGTGCTATGTTCTATTAATACTAATACATAGATAATGAATGAATAAGTTAACGAAATATTGATAAATGCCTATCTGAAAGAATTACTATATTTTAAAGTATTCTAAATAAGACAGCACCACAAAAAAAAAAAAAAAAAAAAAACTGAAACAGCGTCATATGCCAAATTCAAAATAACAGATTTTGAACGACAGTATTTAAGTAATATTTTTACTAGTAAAATTCAGAATAAATAAATTTAAAAAAAGCAGACGGGACTCACCCAGAATACCAAGGCGGAAATTGAGCGTGACGACTATGAGGTGTCCGTGTCCGGCGAGGACGCTGCCGTCGTAAGGGTTGCCGCTGTTCCATTGGTACGACTCGCCATGAACGAAAACTATACACGGCACAAGATTATCACTATGGGAACCACTTGCACTATTGGCACTATTCGATCCACCAGCACCACCAGCACCACCTGATGAACCAGTCCCGTGTTCCCCACCGCCGGCTGGAACAGACCAAAAACAACACACAACACATGTTACTAATTGTTATTACAACGCTTCTTATGCTCTTTCTTTTGTTTATTCAATTGCATTGTATGGAAACAAATTAACCTGGATTTATTTAACGTTAGAATATAATAGTCTCACCCTTGTTTTATGTTAATCAAATATATTTTTTAAATATAATTTGTGGATTTCATTGTATTGTATATAATCATTTACATTTCAATAGTCTTTGTTGAAATAGAGCTTTAAAAAGAAATTATTAATGTGAAACCATTGATAAATAAAAAATATATATCATGGGAGGTTAATTTCATCCGTTTTCATTACTAGAAAATAGGCAGTCCTAACGATCAACTTTCTAATCCTCAGAGCTTCTCATATATAGATGTGAAATCTCCTTATAAATTAATAATTATTAAAGGGTAGATTTGGCAATTAATCGAAAAGTTAATCATTTGGGTTGCCTAACCTTTCAATATGAAAAAGGCACGCCATGGTAACAATTTAATATTATTGGGGGTTTCTAAATAGCATATAGTTGAAAGGAGAAAGGAAATTTGCATATTCTTTGTGATCACTCCTATGAATGTTTTGTATACTTGATAATAAATTAAATAATATAAGCCTATGTAATTTATATTAATAGGACAAATTGAGCCTCTCAACTCTATCTCGTCGAAATAAATATTTATCATTTATTTATAATAATTTGTTAGAAGTGTCAAAAAAATTATTTTAGGCTTAGGGGCATTTTAATGTGTATAAATTCTGCTGGACACATTGTATTGGAAAGTTATTCCAATTAGTAGAAATTCTTCTTTAAAAATTGTCAAAGATCGATCTATTTGTTCAGTAAAAGAACATTTAGTCATTATTTCATGTTAAATAAGGTATAGGTACTTGACTGAAGATGTCATAATAACGAAATCGATACTTATATGAGTAAATAAGGGCTCGTATATAAGTAAGCAAACACAGTGCCCCTCTAGAACAGACTCTTGTCTTCATTAATGCTCCTGAGGCAAAATTGAGTGGGATGCTCAATTTTTTTTTCATCACTGCATTTATTTACATGTTTTTTTTTTTTTTTGCTTTTCATTTAATGGGGCGTAAAAGAAAGAAAGCAATCGAATCACTTGTAAGACCTTATTTTATTATTATTCTTTGATTTATAGAAAAAAATAAAAATTATTTGGTCGTTTTTATGTTATAGCTCTTTTAGATTAAGTCTATTTAATGTGAATTAAGTTATTGTCAAAATCATGTTTTATTGACGAGTAGAAGAAGTCTTTAAACAACAATACTAGAGTTTATGAGCGTGACAAAAATAAGTAATAATGTTTCTTCTAATATTACAATAATTGTAAAATCTAAAGCAATAATCAAAAAAATAGATTTGATTGTCAAGGGGCCCTAACGCCCCAGGGCTTGGTGTAATTGGTAGCGCGCCTATCTTGTATACCAAGGGTCGGGGGTTAGTATCCAAAAATTTCCACACCACTATTATATGCTAGATTCTCAAAATGAGGTGAGTAATGAAGAATTTATGAATTAAATGAGAGTACAAAGCTTTGAAAATCTGCTATGATAGCACATCACACAAATTTATAATACCAAACATAAGAGAAACTTGTTTGCTCAGTCACACCAGATATTTATCATAAATATTCAACAATTCTATTTAAAAAGTTATTTTTATGGAAACAATTTCTTTGCATCTAGTTGAAAATTTCCTTAGCTTGATTAAATAGATGTTATTTTCCTTTCATGTAGCCCTATAGATAAAGCAATTCGTTTCTTATTTATTTATTTATTTTTTTTATTTTAGTCGTCTTTATTATTTAACTCCAAATAATTTTGAAGGGAAGGAATTTTTTTCTAATTGGATCAAAGTTAGATTATTATAAACTTGAGAGAGAATTTCGTGGTCGTGTGAAACGAGTGAGAGTTAGAGGGTTAAATCGGTTTGATTGGAACCTCGAGGCTGTTTGTCAGAAGGGCGCTAATCGGGATGAGAGGAAGGAATTTGCAGAAGAAATCGATTGCTGATTCCTCTCAAGGGAGACTTTGAGCGCAACTTCCTAAGTTTATTATACTAGCCGAGTATAAAAAGATTCTTTGATAAATTAATGGTCAAAGTGTATCTTTATCAAGAACTTAAATATGACGTCAAAAATTACGGAAAAATTTTTAAAATAAAAAAAAAAATTGATTAATTTCAGGAGGAGTGGCTGAATATATATTGAGTAGTGAGGATATCCAGGCAGCCAAAAAACAATAAAGAAAATTATATTTATCTTTATTTCATGTCTTTGTCGACGTTTCGGCCGATATTCCGGCCTTCATCAGGACAAATGCTGTTTGCCTCGAGCTCATAGAGGCTCTTGGCAATGACTTCTGGTTCAATAGTGATCTATTGAACCAGAAGTCATGACATCCGACGAATGTTCTAATTTAAAAAAATTTTATTTACCTAATTTATTTTTTACATATATAATAGATTTCAGTATGCTCAGAGGTTCACATCTTGTGGGTACATGGATTGCATTTTGGATGATCGAACAGCTTAACCTCTCTCTCTGGGGATGGATTTTCATTTGATAAATCAAAAGTTAAATCGGAACAGTCTCTATTTGTTTTATTATTTACATTCAGATACTTGAAATTTTTCAGTTAGCATGTGCCCGGTCGATAGCAGTGAATTGTCCATTGGTTTCCGGTTATCAAAGATAAATCCTCAAATAATTTCCATAATTGTTGGCCGCATGCAGATCGTGTACCGTATTTTAATCAAGGCTGACATCCATGGGTATATATATAAATTTACATTAGTATATCTATGCGTCAAGCAAAAAAAAAATGGTTAAGTTCATTTGAATTTTATTTTTTTGGTGTCAAAACCTGATAGGTGGTTTTTAATTATATAATTTTATAATCAATTTGAGGGATGTGTGATTAATAACCAGGTTTTCCATCCAACATTAAAATTTAATATTGTTGGGTGGAAAACCTGGTAATTATTTAATAATTAAAATATTTTTAGTAATTGAAAATTAGATTAATTGTCAAATGTTAATAGAGCAAATGGAATTTTTTTTCTTTGTTAAGATAGGCAACATAGGAAATGTGATTATTTGAATTTCATGTATTTTTATTATATTTTTTCATCGACCGATAGAAATTTATGGATATATTAAATAAGAACAGGCTTAACTTTCGAGTTTAATAAATGAGTTTTTTCATATATAATTCGCTATCTGAGGTAAAGGAAAAATTTATGAAGATAGAAACTTAATAAAGGAATATAAAATAATTAATTAAAGGTAATAAAATTTCAAAAAACAAAAATTTAAATATTTTCATAAAAATTAATAAACAAGGCTTGTGTATCTAATTTTACATCCTTTTGGATACCAGATGGCTTAAATAGAAATGCCTGAACCCACAATAGATAATATATATTACAACGGTTATCGTCTAAAGTCTTAAATGGCCTGAGTTGCTGAAAAGACTGTCTGAATGTGTGTGTGAGTGTGAGTGCGAATGAGAAAAAAGTGTGAATGTTTAAAAAAAAAAAAAATTTACATCTTAGTTAAGCCTTATACCGAACTTTAGGTCTTTGCTAACTAACTCCGACTTGGGCTTTTATTTAATCATATGATTGCGTTAACTACATGTGGAAAGCGAAAGTCATAGTTAGGGCTCGGATTTAAGCACTAAAAATCTTTAAAATAGGCAGGCAACTAAGCACTAAAAATTATTAAAATAGGCACTTAAAAAGGCATTTATTGTAAAAATGAGGCACTTAAAAAGGCATTTTTAAAGAAATAATATAAAAAATCTGGTGTGACTGGCGCACAGCACACAACTTTCTCTTACCTTCGGTAATCGAAAGTTGTGTACTGTGCTTGTCACACCAGATTTTTTGTGTCGACATGTATTTAGTTTCCGACAGTAGGGTACAATTGAATTCAAGATGTAAAATTTATAAGTATGGGAAAATATTTATATTTTGATACCATGGCAACCATTTCTCCTATCTTTTCTATGGAGTACAAGAGTAAAGTGGTCTTCAGAAGATTTCAATCACAAAATGAGAATATACATTTTATAGAGAATCTAAAAATAATTGATTTTTGAATTTTAAAAAAATCGTTGGAGCAAATTTTGAGAAAATCGAAAAAAACTGAAAAAGTGAATCAGTAAAGTACTAGTACTTTTTGGTCGATTTTGTTCAAAAGCTTCGTGTCACGTCCCATGGGGGTGCCTAACTTAAATATAAAATTTCAACTTCCTAGCTCTTTTCGTTCTTGAGATATTTTGTTCACAGACACACACACACAGACACACAGACAGACACACACACACACAGACAGACCATGTCGCGAAAACCACTTTTTGGATTCAGGGGACCTCAAAACGTGAAGATCCATCAAAATCTCGACATCGAATTTTTGACATGAATCCAATACTTTCTCTCTATATATATATTACATATATACATAGGTAAGAGAAAGTAAAAATTGATGTCTTATTTTTGAAAACAAAGATAAAACAATTATCTCCTTTGCACAGAGTTGGCTGAATGAGGGCGGAGGGGCGAAGCCCAACTGGGGCGCCGTTTTTCGTTCGACCTTTTATTTTTTTTTTTTTAGAATTCGAATCTCGTTTGATTTTTTTTTGTAATTTTTCTCCGGATTTGTGATATAAAATGAATTTATTATGAAATTTCAAAAAAAAAAGCCGAAATTGGTTATTTCAAATTAAAATAGGCACTAAAAAAGGCATTTATAGATGAAATAGGCACTAAAACCCAAAATCGACCAAAATAGGCATTATAGGCACTAACAAATGCCTCTTCTTTTATTCAGAATTTCATTAAGCGTATACATATCATATTGGCCTAAATTTTAAGCCATAAATTTAAAAAAGGCAAATAGGGCGAAATCCGAGCCCTAGTCATAGTCAACTAGCTCATCCGAGGGATAGCTAGTTAATTAGAAGTGAAGCAACCGGCCCTAACTAAAATATATAAGTGAAAAGTATCAAAAAGTCATATTACTCTCTTTTGTCTAACGTAAGAAGGAATTTAAAAATCTTTATCCTTGTTAATTTAGTTATTTTCACGTCATTCAACCTCTTGTATTTAAAAGAGACAAACTTTTTAAAATAAAAAGATGGATTATCCTGATTTAAACATGTCGATAAGAAGCATAAAAAAAATATTTTTTTTCTAAGAATTCTTCAAGTATATATATATATATATTTTAAAAGAAGAGGGGATAGATGTATTCGGTCTTGGAGAAGGTAATTTTTGGCCCATAGAGAGCCTCAAAGAAGATAACCAGCGCATTTGACTAGTAGCAAGGAGTCAAGAAACAAGACCCGGTAGAAGCTCTCTATTGATATCACCACCGTACCAGACAAATATTTCTTCCCTCTCATGGATCACCTTAAAGTGAGTCTTATTTATTATTTATATCCAAAGCTAAAATATTTTTTTTTTGAATTATCATAGAAATATCCATAATTAAAGTCATCAGGTGTTTGATAATTTGTTTTTTATTAATTCTAAATTCTCTTAAAAATCTCTATTTATATTTTTCCTTCTCAAAATAATGAGAAATTCAGATAGAATTTTACTTCTAAACTATCATACATAATTCATTAATACTTTTTTAAGTCTCTGTGGCATCTTAGAACTTTACTTAAGAAAATTTATTACGATGTGTATTTCAAGGCACATTTATTTCAAGAATAATAATTAAAAATATTTTATTTAAGATATAAGAGACGTAGCAGCCAAGAAAATTTAATAAAAACTTTTATTTGATTATTAATCATTCTTATGAAGGTAGTGATTGGCGACCGAAAAGTCGACGATTAATAATTAAATAAAAAAATTTTATTTAAATTTCTTGGCTTCTACGCCTCCTATATTCAATTTAAAGTCTACAGTCACTTTTCATCGCTATTTTTATTTATTTTATAAAATAAAAAATATGGTGTGATTGACCGCACACCACACAACCCACACAGCACAAATTATTGCAGCAATGTTGCAGAAATATTGCGAATCTTGCTCAATATTGACAATATTGCTGCAATATTGTAGCGGCAATATTCCAAGCTAGGAGTATTGCAGCAATATTCCTATGTCCGCCTTTTTGCATTGCAGAAATATTGCTGCAATGTTGCTGATTGAGCTGCAATATTGAGCAAGATTCGCAATATTTATGCAACATTGCTGCAATATTTTGTGCTGTGTGGGAACTTTCTCTTTGGTTATTGATGTGCTATCACATCAGATTTTTTATGTGTCGAGATATAAACGTATTTAGTTATTTGGGTAAAAAGGTAAAATTTATAATCAATCATGGAAAATATTTATATTTTGTTACGAGAGGAAGCATTTCCTATCTATCTTTCTTTTCAAATAAAATGTGTGTCAAGTAAGAATATGTTTAAAGAGGTTCTAAAAATTCATAAATTTTAATCAAAATCGTTGAAATAATTTAAAAATACAGTTCGCAATTCTGTTTCATACACAATTTTTTTTTTTTTTTTTTTTTTTTTTATTAAAGAGAAGATTTAAAAAAATTCATTTTCCTTGCAGGAAGTAAATGATAAGCCTAATAATAATATTAAATCACATGAGCGGATATATGAAGAAAAAAATGAGAATGTTCATCGTTCAAAGAAGGTAAATAAAAACTTTAATTTAATGTTGTGTTATTTATGTAAACCATATTATATAATTTTGCAGATGGGTGCCCGAAAACCTCCACTTTCTTTGAGGCAGATCTGCAAAAATGTTTTGTATAAGCCTCTATTAAAGATTATAAATGAATTATCAATCGAAGAACTCCAATTGAAAAATAAGAGTATGCAAGAATGTTTACCTCAAATAATGATAGATGAATTTCTTAATGATATTATTTCTATGAATTCACTGACTCAAATTGAACGTTTGAAAACTTTAGCTCTATTTATTTCAAATAAAACAAAAAGATTAACACTGCCATATATCAGCCCAGGTCATGATATACAAGTTTTTGATTTATTAAAAAATTTGTTTCAAATTGAATATTTAGATATGAGTATTTTTTTTAGATCAAGATATGAGAAACCTTATGGTAGATTAAATATATATGAAAAATTGATTAAAAAACGATTTTTAGACATTCTTCCTGATTTAAGATATTTACAAAATTTATCATTTTGTTTTAATGCAGATCTAGAAATTTTAGAATGTATTTTAAAGTTCTGTAGAAAACTCATATATTTGAATATCAATCTCAAAATAGACTTAGAAGAAAATATAGACTTACTAGATATAGACTTGTGTCCAAACATTGAATACATTTCATTAAATAGTTCGGATTTTGAAGTGAATCCGAAAATTGTTGGTGAGCTTTTGAAATATTTGCCAAATTTGAAATCTTTAAAAAAATATTCACAAACAGGGAAAGCTCTTGTGCTTTCTGAAATGAAATTTAATAAATTGTCTTCGTTATGTGATAAAAAAACTTCAGAAGAATTAATAAAAAAGTTAAAAAATATTTGTCCGAATATCGAGGAAATCACATTATTAGAACCCGAAAAAAATGTAATTCCTCATGTAACATTCTTCAAAAATTTAACTTCAATATATATAGATTACTTTAATCCAGACGATTTGGAGAATATTCTCGCTACGCATGGATCGAAATTTAAATCATTGACCTTAAATAGATCGCATACAAAAATTAATCTTACTTATGTTTTCGAGTGTTGTCCAAATCTTATTTATTTTGAATCAATCTCGATGTTAGGTTTTGAATATGATCGTTCTAAAGCAATCAGACTACCGAAATTATTAACATTCAAAGTGTGGATCATCCCCAATGAACTTGAATTCTTCTTCAATATTGTAATGGGCATGACCTCTATTGAAAATTTTGAAGTTAATGGCGAAAGCTTGCTGTCTGACTCTGAATTACAAAGTTTTTTGCAGTTGGGCATGTGGCGGTCTTTGGAATTCCTTAATTTAGTTTCAGCACCAAATTTGGGTTATAAATCATTTTGGAATATTGTAGAAAAATGTCCAAAAATTAGAAAAATGTGTTTTCTCACAGAATGGAATATTCAGATTAATGAACTGGAGGAGATATTATCCTTAATCGAAACTGGGAATTATAATTTTGAATTTATTTGATAAATAATCTTTTTCAAATTTTCTTGTTAATAATTAATATTTTCAATGTCTATTTCAACTTAATCAAATTATTTTATCAGAATTACTTTTAGCATAGAATGCGTGAATATTAAATTTTTTATCAAAAAATTAAATTTAGCAAATTATTTAATATAATTTTGCCAATTTTATTTAAACATTTCTTGTATAGATTTTTTTTTTTTTTTTTTGCAAATTTAGTCTGTATAGTTTATTTTTTTGGTTTAAATATAGGCTTAATTATGTGTCTTTTTGTTTTAATTTGTTTTAAAGATTTTGTTCGGCATTTGAAGCCATTTAGACTCAGTCTGAATTTAATTATATGTATTTAAATAAATAAATAAATTTATTACGACCCGCTTTGAGGCACCAGTCCTCGGTGGCTTAGTCCAACAAACACAATACATTTTTAATTTAATATAATAATTATTTAAAATAATAGATGTTAGGTATTTAATAATATGTCTGTAAATTGAGCTGTTGATGTGATATAAAAATAATTTTTAATAAATTACTTTAATTTTCTAATATTTTGTTTTATTTTATTAATTATTCCAGTCCTGAATAAAAATTTTTAAAATATCCGAAAGAGCACGAGTAATAAAAAAAATTATAAAGAACCAATTTTTACTTTCTCTTGCCTCTATGTATGTTAATATATATATGGAGAGAGTATTGGATTCATGTCAAAAATTCGATGTCGAGATTTTGATGGATATACACGTTTTGAGGTCCCCTGAATCCAAAAAAGTGGTTTTCGCGACATGGTCGGTGTGTGTCAAGCATGAAGGAATTGAGCTAGGAGGTTGAAATTTTATATTTAAGTTAGGTACCCGGCACTCTCCTGAGACGTTATTCCAGTTTTTTTTTTTTTTTTTTTTTTTTTTTTTTTTTTTTTTTTTTTTTTTTTTCGATTTTCTCATAATTCGCTCTATTTTGATTATAATTCAAAAATCAATTATTTTTTACATGCTCTTTAAAATGTATATTCTCAAAATTGTATGAAGGCCACTTTACTCTTGTACTTCATAGCAACGATAGGAGAAATGGTTGCCGTGGTAACAAAATATAAATATTTTTCTGTTTTTTACTTTCTCTTACCCTATACCGGGTGGGCCAATAGTGCGTGGACGGAAGATTGTGGGCTTATTAACGGACATTTTTAAAATTTGTTGATCGCACATAATGTGGGGCCTTTAGGGCTACAAATTAAAAATATTTTTGTTCCAATTGCACCTCATATACAGGGTGGTCCATATCAAAGTTATGTTTTTTTAAATGGAACGCCCTGTATATTATTGCATATTTGGATTCTACGGCCAATTTTAGTATGAGTTTATGTCATGCAATGTATTCCAAACCAAACCGTTTAGCCGCAAATCGGGCTTTAGTGAAAAAACTGCTGTCTGGAAAAAATTGAATATCTCGCGAACCATAAAACTTAGGGAACTGTTCTTTTGTGAGGTTACTAAGCATGAAATGTACTAATGTAGGCCAGATGGGGAACCCGGAATTATTCTTATGTTGGGAGAAATGGCCATGCCAATTTGGAAAATTTCAATCATGGATAACTTCATTTTTTCAAATGGAATATGCTACTTTTTTTTATGCCATGGGACGTGAAATTCAATTATCTTTCAGCTGATATAAGGTTGTCTATATCTATCTTTGGTAGTTTTCTTTTTATTCCAAAATATCTGATAACGAAAAAAAAAAATTTTTATTATAGACAAAATAATTGAAAAAAAAATCCAAACGCAAAACAAAATTGTAATAAATGGAAAAAATATGCTAAATATTCGAAAATGTCTTTAATTTCCTTTAAAATCATTTATTTGAACTTCTCGAAAAAGAAATTACGGTTATGTTCAGGTTAGGAGGTGCGCCATCTTGTTGACAAATCATAACCCGAATTTGAGCAAGCGGGACTTCTTTGAGAAGTTCAAATAAATGATTTTAAAGGAAATTTAAAGACATTTTCGAATATTTAGCATAATTTGTCCATTTATTACGATTTTGTTTTGCGTTTGGATTTTTTTTTCAATTATTT
Source organism: Euborellia annulipes (assembly GCA_023213315.1). Classification (NCBI taxonomy): domain Eukaryota; kingdom Metazoa; phylum Arthropoda; class Insecta; order Dermaptera; family Anisolabididae; genus Euborellia; species Euborellia annulipes. The sequence continues at coordinate 17,393 of JAKCPI010000171.1, forward strand.
TGTCTATAATAAAAATTTTTTTTTTTTCGTTATCAGATATTTTGGAATAAAAGAAAACTACCAAAGATAGATATAGACAACCTTATATCAGCTGAAAGATAATTGAATTTCACGTCCCATGGCATAAAAAAAGTAGCATGTTCCATTTGAAAAAATGAAGTTATCCATGATTGAAATTTTCCAAATTGGCATGGCCATTTCTCCCAACATAAGAATAATTCCGGGTTCCCCATCTGGCCTACATTAGTACATTTCATGCTTAGTAACCTCACAAAAGAACAGTTCCCTAAGTTTTATGGTTCGCGAGATATTCAATTTTTTCCAGACAGCAGTTTTTTCACTAAAGCCCGATTTGCGGCTAAACGGTTTGGTTTGGAATACATTGCATGACATAAACTCATACTAAAATTGGCCGTAGAATCCAAATATGCAATAATATACAGGGCGTTCCATTTAAAAAAACATAACTTTGATATGGACCACCCTGTATATGAGGTGCAATTGGAACAAAAATATTTTTAATTTGTAGCCCTAAAGGCCCCACATTATGTGCGATCAACAAATTTTAAAAATGTCCGTTAATAAGCCTACAATCTTCCGTCCACGCACTATTGGCCCACCCGGTATATGAAATATATAGAGAGAAAGTATTGGATTCATGTCAAAAATTCGATGTCGAGATTTTGATGGATCTTCACGTTTTGAGGTCCCCTGAATCCAAAAAAGTGGTTTTCGCGACATGGTCTGTCTGTGGGTGGGTGGGTGCCGTGTGTGTGTGTCTGTGTGTCTGTGTGTCTGTCTGTGAACAAAATATCTCAAGAACGAAAAGAGCTAGGAGGTTGAAATTTTATATTTAAGTTAGGCACCCCCATGGGACGTGACACGAAGCTTTTGAACAAAATCGGCCAAAGAGTACTAGTACTTTACTAGTATGTACTATTTCAGTTTTTTTCGATTTTCTCAAAATTTGCTCCAACGATTTTTTTTTAAATTCAAAAATCAATTATTTTTTAGATGCTCTTTAAAATGTATATTCTCATTTTGCGATTGAAATCTTCTGAAGACCACTTTACTCTTGTACTCCATAGAAAAGATAGGAGAAATGGTTGCCATGGTAACAAAATATAAATATTTTCCCATACTTATAAATTTTACATCTTGAATTCAAATGTTCCGTACTGTCGGAAACTAAATATATGTCGACACAAAAAATCTGGTGTGACAAGCACAGTACACAACTTTCGATTACCGAAGGTAAGAGAAAGTTGTGTGCTGTGCGCCAGTCACACCAGATTTTTTTTTATTTAAACATTCACACTTTTTTCTCATTCACACTCACACTCGCCCCCGAGTTTGGCGTAGTAGGTAGCGTGCCAACCTCCTATACCAAACGTCGCGGGTTCGGACCCAGGCAGTGCGATGATTTTATTTAAGCCATTTGGATACCAGATGGCTTAAATAGAAATGCCTGAACCCCCAATATACTGTATAATAAACAATATATTAATTACAACGGTTGTCGTCTAAAGTCTTAAATGGCCTAAGTTGCCGAAAAGACTGAGTGAATGTGTGCACAGTAAAAAAAATTTCTTTAATATTAATATATTGAAAGAGTTGGGCATTTTTAGTAAAATATATTTGTATTAAAGATATTTTATTTATAATAAATATACGTCGACATATTATTAATAGTGACAAAATTTTAAAGTATTTAATATAATCAAAAAATTTATTTGAGTAATTTATTCTATTTAATTAAATGTCACTTAAAATAAAACATACATTTTGTTTGCTTTAAATAAAAGCTGCGGTTTAATCCAAAACAATATTTTTTGATAGTAAATTTACTAAAATTTCTCGCAAGTATCAATATATTAATAGTTAAGATATCAAATTTATTTAAAAGTGACAAGTGCGCCCCTAACAGAGAAAAGTGAAATTAAAACAAAAAACCTCCCTTCCAGCTCCCTTCCTCTACTAGTTTGAAGCAGTCGGAAACATGGTCGGAAAGCAGTTACTTCCAGCGCAGCCATTTTTACATGATCTAAACGCTTTCATCAATATATTATTATTTTATATCTCAACTGTGCATTTCGCTTATTTATAATAGGCACAATCTCATCAAACAATAGGATGGAATTAGATGATCTTCTAGAAGATTGGGGACTATCAAATATTAGCGAAACCTTAAATGGTAAGTAAAAATTCATATCAACTGAATACTGTTGTATTAGCGGCATTAATTATTAGCTATCTATATAGCGGTGACTTTTTCTAAATTTCTTATCTAATTTTGAATTTATTTTCTACAGAAAATGGGATTACAAGCCTAAGCATTCTTTATGCTCTTTTAAACAGTGAAAAAGAACTCGAAACGATATTCCCAAAAGTGGGGTTAAGGTTGATTCTTCGAAAGAAGTATTATGAATACGGTATGTATGTTTTCCATTCTTCAATATTTTTACTTTTTTTTGATAAGCTAACATATTCAATTATCTATCTGAGATATATATGACCGTCCTCATGAAAAGGTACCAAATCTTCACCGGGGTCCTAATAGAGTTTTTATGCTTTCTGTACGGAACACACCCTGCCCAGCAAGTCGGCATTTTTAGAATGTTTGTATCATTTTTTGTTTGGAAGATATGAATTTTTAAACCTAGTTTTGAGAAAAATGAGTTTAAAGTCTTGTTTTTTCATATTTTTTAAATAAAATAAATATATTCTGATGGATCGAATATTTCATCATATAAGATGAAGAACTAGAGAATCGAAATCAATAATAAAAAAAACGATTTGAACTTTTTCTAATCGGCTCTCCTGAAAATTTAGCCCAGTATAGATTTGGTAACTTTTCAAGTGGACGGTCACATATATTTAAATTTTATTACAAATTATTTAGTATACTCATATCATCATAGACATTTAATACAACCATTTTAAAAATTTAGTCAGCTTTTTTTTAGATATAAATTTAAATTAATTAATATTTTAAAAAATAAATAATTACGTTGCAAGGTTATTTTAAATAAAATTATTTTATTTAAAAATTTCTGGAAATTTTATAGGCACTTGTTAATATTTATTTTTAAATAAATATTTATTTTTAAATAAAATGTAATAAACTGGACATCATATAATTTTAGTAGAAAATAAAAGTTCGAGCAGCTATGTTAATTTCTTTATTTAAGAACCCACAGCGACGTTTCGGTCGACTATGCGACTATCTTCATGGCTAGAGTTCAGTCAAAAGAAAAACCTCTCAAGTTCTTTGAAAGACATTCATGAAGATAGTCGCATAGTCGACCGAAACGTCGCTGTGGGTTCTTAAATAAAGAAATTAACATAGCTGCTCGACCTTTTATTTTCTACTACATACTGATTCAGCTATTCGCCTCGCTAACATACCATATAATTATACTGGTATACAAAACTATAATTACTATTAAATCAATTTCACTTTTTAATTATTTTCCAATTTTTACAAAAATATAATAACCGATTTTTTTTTGTACATATGAATATAAAAAATGTGAGTGCATACAACTGAAACTTTTAATTTTAAATCAATTCTCTAAATTACAGATTGCTGCTAATACTGTTTCTTTGGAATCTTCAACTTCTAATTCATCACCGCTTGTCATAACAAGTATTTCACCAATTTTATCTGCAGTAGAAGAATTAAAAGATGTAAACAAAAAAGAAATAGATAGCAAATATGAATTATTAGAATTTGATGAAAGCGATTTCAGTTGGGAACCACCTGCAAAAAAAGCTACGGTTTTTGAAAAAAATCATATCACTTTAAAACAAGTTTTAGAAGAAAATGCAATAGGACGAGCAATTTTAACAATATATGAAGTTAAAAAAGAACTTTCAACACAGTGCCAAAGTTATTTATGTGATATTATTATTACGTACTATTTTCAAAACAATAAATATCTTTGTATAATTAAATCGCAGAAATGAAGAGGAAGGAATGCATCCAGAAAGAAAACCTTTAATATCAAATCAAACTCCTTTATAAAAAATGCCCCAAAAATTGGCAGAAACCATTTGTTATAAAGGAGTTTGATTTGATATTAAAGCTTTTCTTTCTGACTGCATTCCTTCCTCTTCATTTCTGCGATATTATTGTATAATTACTGGTATGTAATTAAAATTGTATTATATAATTTAATCCATAATAATAAAAAATTATAATAAATGTAAACTTATTGTTTTAAATTAATATATTTACTTCCTTCAGATATTACGGGAGGTTTTAATTATAGACCACATTAGTATTAATTATTAATTAAAAATAAATATTGTAAAACGTCCCAACTGATTATTCTGCATTCATTTTCAAATGCACAGGACTTGAAAACGACTGCAGAATAAGCAGTTGGGACGTTTTACAATATTTATTTTTAATAAATAATTAATACTAATGTGGTCTATAATTAAAACCTCCCGTAATAATAATAATAACCACAAAAGTTCCTTCATATAGTTTAGTAATTCATTGAAATTTTTAATTTTTTAATATAACCTATTGAATATTTAACTTAACTACTCAAGTTTTTAATTTTAATATAGCTTCTGTTCGATATTAATATATTATTCTTCTATCCAAAAATATGTAGATTTTTCTTAAAATAAAAAAATTTTGACTAAAATAAATAAATATTTTATATAAGTACTGTATTATTAAATTTGAGGATTCGACCATTTAATTCAAATATCATTATCTTAATAATAAACTTTAGTGATGCTCGGTTTAAATATTGGCATCTTAACTATTAATATATCTAGGGTTGAGCCGCTTTTGCAAAAGGGATATGAGAATAAAATTATTGTAACTGATTCAAATAGAGGCATCTTAACTATTAATATATCTATATTTTAGCTAGTCATATATTATATTTAATAAAAAAATATCAAATATTAGTATTGAACCGACTTTTTATTTCGCCATTATTATGTCAAGGATTTCTTTGCATTAAATAAAATCTATTAACTATAAATATATTGCTTTTTCAGTGTGTGTGGGTGTGAGTATGAATGAGAAAAAAGTGTGAATGTTTTATAAAATAAAAAATAAAAAAAAAAACACTCACACTCACACACACATTCACACTGTCTTTTCGGCAACTTAGGTCATTCAAGACTTTAGACGATAACCGTTGTAATATATATTATCTATTGTGAGTTCAGGCATTTCTATTTAAGCCATCTGGTATCCAAATGGCTTAAGTACCTGGGTCCGAATCCGCGACTTTTGGTATAAGAGGTAGGCACGCTACCTACTTCGCCAAACTCGGGGCTTTTTCTCTGTTTATAAATTGTATATCTTTAATTCTAATGTATTGGCGGAACTAAATATATTTCGACACAAAAAATCTGGTGTGAAAGTACAGTACACAACTTTCTTTTACCAAAGGTAAGAGAAAGTTATGTGTTCTGAGACCAGTCACACCAGATTTTTACTAAAATATTCGAAAAAAGTAGGTACCGCCGGGTGTCGAATCACGGATCTGCCTATTTTCCGTCAACGAGACGCATTGTGGTGAACTATGAGAGTAGCCGTTTTATAAAGCACATTTAATAAACAATAAATTGTAACGGGAAATATACCGGTAAATATTGTAGGAAAATTTATTTATAAGTATTGTAAGAAAATAAATGATAAACCAAAGGATTGCTTTAGTCTTTCTGGCTTTTTTTTTTTTTTGTTTTTTGTTTCGCTTTTTTCTAGAGAACAAATAGCAAATACACCAAGATCTCGTTAACATAACTCTCCATTGTCAATGCAGATTTGTCTTTAGGAGAAGAGAAGGGGGGAGGGCAATGAGAAAAGCCCCTCTCAGATGTCAAATAAGTTGTTCAAATCCTTACTACAAATCAAATGAAACACGATAACAAATAAATATCATTAAATAAAAATAACAAACTTCTTTACTAGTAAAACCTCATGAGTTGAAATGGAAACACCTTGGAGTGAGTAGTGATTCCGATATATTAGGTAATTTATTTAAATATTTTATTATAATTTATACTTGCTGAAAACGATAATGGAATAAATACAAAAATCTGGTGAGACTGGCGCACAGCACATGTTCTGTGCTTGTCACACTAGATTTTTCGTGTCGACATATATTTAGTTTCCGCCGATATATTAAAATTCAAAATGTAAAAATTTATAAACATAGGAAAATATTTATATTTTGTTACTATGGCAACCATTTCTCCTATCTCTCCTATGAAGTACAAGAGTAAAGTGTGCTTCAAACAATTTTGAGAGCAAAATGAGAATACACATTTTAAAGAGCATGTAAAAAATAATTGATTTTTGAATTTTAATCAAAATAGAGAGAATTTTGAGAAATTCGAAAAAAAAACTGAAAAAGTGCATAAGTAAAGTACTAGTAGTTTCTGGTCGATTTGGATTAAAAGCTTATTTTCACGCCTCAGGAGGGTACTTAACTTAAATATAATATTTCAGCCTCATAGCTCAATTCCTTCATGCTTAAAATTGGTCTCGACATCGAATTTTTGACATGAATCCAATACTTTCTCTCTATATATACATTACATATATACATAGGTAAGAGAAAGTAAAAATTCATATTAAAAGTTCTTTATTAATGCTAAACAGGAACTAAATCATTAATACCCCCAATTTCTCCCCTTTTAAATGCGCCACTACCTCTCTATCACTCCTTAAAAAAATATCCGGAAAGAAACTCGAAGAGGAGTTAATAAGCGGCTTACGCAAGTATTTTAAGAACACACACGAAAAAAAAATAAATGTTCCCTTGAACGATTTTAATTGACAGCAAAAAATGTTCCTTAAACCATCCCCTCCCCTTATCTCTCTCTCTCTAAATTAAATGCTTACGTAAGTAATGTGGCTTAACTTTTTGTTTGTTAAAACACATGAAGCCTCTGTAGCCGAAAAGAGTTTTTTTTTTTTAAATTAAAAAAAAAATAAATAAATAAATACTTGATACGAAATTCGACATTTAACATGTCATCTTCAGGAGTGATTACATACTGTGCAAATTACATTTTAACATTTTTTGTGTGAAAATGTAATTTGCTCAGTATGTAATCACTCCTGAAGATGACACGTTAATGTCGAATTACGTATCAAATATTTACTGGTATATAAAATTAATAAATTTAATTTGAAACAATTTCCAAGTGTTTTTATAATTTTACCTATTAAAAAAAAAATAAGGTACGCCCTATATTTTTTTTTGGAAATAATTATCTCAATTCAACGTTTCGTTTTTTTTTTTTTTTTTTTTTTTAATCCAATTATTATCTGTTTTTTAATGATTAAAAAGCAGCATGAATTAAGATTTTAGATAGGAGAAGACATGAATCTAAACAAAAATATCGACGTTTCGAGCACGTGCCATTTGCTCTTTATCCGGATGCCTGCTCCCTTGCTTTCATATAGTGATAATGATAATGATCATGAATATGATAAGATTTGTTATTTCAAATATTTGGTGACCTTGAGAATATCATGCGGTCATTAGAGTATATTTAAGCAAGATTAAGGATAAATAAGTAGTGATGAGGATGAAGCAACAACTAGAACAACTCAGTGGTAGACACAAGAGATGACTGATATTTTAAAAATGTTTGTAATTTCACCAAATGAAATGGGATTTATAAACAACTATCATTTAAGATCAAAGGTAATATTATTCCTTTTGATGATAATACCCCCTACATCTGTCCTTTTGAGTAGAATTATAACTTACTTCATATTCCTAGGAAGAGTCACTCCATCGTTAAAATTAGAATATGAGATAACAGTGTTTCATTTTATTTAGTAGTAGGTCTTTTTACTTTCTCTTACCCTATATATTTTTATTTCATTTAAGCCCTTTTTGGGGCTACCTATCCAAATGAAATGCCTGTGACTGGTTGCGAACTCTTGACCTTTGTACAGTTGTACCAGAAGCTAATGCTCTAGCCCTGAGCCATAGGTCAAGGGTTTAATATAAACCTATATATAATTTTTTGTAGGGGAGGAGAAATGTGCCCAATAAAATATTTCTTTAGTGTCTTTTTTTTTCTTTTTTTTTTTATAATTCCATTGAAAATTTAAGTTTTAACTAGTGATGAGAAGTGGCTGAAGACTTTGAATTGGGTATAGAAGACTTTGCAGCCAAGGAATTAAATAAAAATTTTCATTTAATTAATTAACCTTCGACGTTTCGGTCGCAAATCAAGACCTTCTTCAGGATCGTTCTGATTTGTCGTGATTTGCGACCGAAACGTCGAAGGTTAATAATTAAATAAAAGTTTTTTATTTAATTCCTTGGATGCAAAGTCTCCTATATCCAATTATAAGTTTTAATAATTTAGATTTTTATAATTTTTTAGTTTAAGAAGAAGGAATTATTCGAAGGCTGAGTGGTAATTAACAGGATTAGGTAGATATAGGCAGCCAGCAAAGAATATAAAACTTTATTTAAATATCGTCGACGTTTTGGGAACGCATCCCTCACATCTTCAAGACCTACGATTATCAAAAAATTTATTTGGTGTTAAATAGGCAAAATACAATCTTTAAAGTATTTTTTTTTATAAAAACAATGATAAATTGTTAATTTTGTTTAGAATGATACATGTCGGTTCATACAAAAATATAACACTAATTTGCACATACCATCATGATTAATTATTGTATATGAGAATTTTAATATGTGCCTGGGCTGTATTTTATGTGTTAAATGGGCCCGAAACAACAGCACATATATGCAAATTATTGTTATATTTTTGTATGAATGGACATGTATCAATCAAAGCAAAATTAACAATTTATCGTAAGTTTTGTGTCTTGTTTTTATAAAAAAAATACTTAAATGAGATTGATTGTATTTTGCCTATTTAAAACCAAATTAATTTTTTATGACCGTAGGTCCTGAAGATGGGAGCGATGCGTTCCCGAAACTTCGACGATATTTAAATAAGTTTTTTATTCTTTGCTGGCTGCCTACATCTACTTAATCCTGTTAATTTTTTTTTTTTATTCAATTCTCAACACGGTTCTATCTATTTATGTTCGCACGTATTATTAATGGTACCATGGTATTTTTTTTCCCAATCATTGAACTCTCCTTTTCTTTTTATTTACAGAAAATATCATCTTTAAACGAAATGGAAACTCAAAATTTTACAAGAAAATCATTTCTTCAATTTAAAGATAAGTTATCTAAAGAAATATATCGGAAATGTACATCACATTTGGAAGAAACACAAAAATTAGAGTTTATCGACATATTAAATAATTCTTTAAATCGTCAACTTTTTGATTACCTTATGAATGATATTCTGAATAATTCAAAATATGAAATTCATAATCGATATAAGGTGCTTTCATATATGCTTTCAGAAAAGACAGAATGGCTAACTTTGCCTAATTTCCCTGAACAATATAGAGATAAACTGAAAGAATTAATTTCTAAACGAGGTATCGGTCTTTTGTATGTGAATCTATTGAAATTCGCCAAAAAGAACAGTGATTTTGTGCATATGCTAAGAAACTCAGGACAGATACAAGTGCTAGAATATTACATGTATGATAGAAAACTAAGAATCATGGTTCAAACAATTAAAAAAAAAAAGAACTGTTATCAAGCTCATTTCAAACAATTAAAAGTTATAGGCAATATGGAAAGGAATTTTCCACTAATTTATAGAGATATAGAAAGTTTAGAAGTGTACAATCTTAATCCAGGTGATATTAATTATCTCTATTACTTTCCATATTTGCAGGATATAAACTTGCAAGGATTCAATTCAAGTGAATTAGATAATTATCTTTCTCAATACGGAGGACTCCAGTTTACGTCAATTGAATTGGCCAAAGGACAAGATATTCTCAATCTTCCATATCTGTTGTCCAATTGTCCAAATCTGCTCAAATTTCAAGCCACAGATTCCATTGTATCTAGTGTTTGTGACCAAAACATGCCACTATTTTTAATGTGTAATAACCTTCAAGTGTTTCGTGTTAGATTAGTCAAAGAAGATCCTGAATATCTAATCAAATTTTTAATTTTTTCAACACCATCTTTAATACATCTCGAAGTTTTTCATTGGAATATAGATGATAAACATATTGAGACACTTATCAATCACGGTGTGTTTCATTCAACTGTAATTCTTGAACTGCACCAAGGAAGCAAATTAACAATCAATTCATTCTGGACTTTATTATCTAGATGCCCTAATCTAGAACACCTCCATGGAACTGAAACATGGAATATTCCTTATGATAAAAAAAAGATTTAAAAAAAATGGTCACCATAAGTAAATATCGATGCTGTGTTCACTGTAATTTAAATAGTTAAAAGTAATGGCCAAATTCTGAAAAATAAATTTGAAAGTGTCAGCCAGAAAGAGCGTTTAGTAATTTGTATTAAGAGACATCATTGAACAAGCAAGAAATCCTTTTTAATGTTAGACGTTACTACTCCAGTAAAATTAAATATATTCACAAAATTTGTTTAAAAAAATTAAAATCTTTTAACGCCATTCTTAATAAGAAAATAAGATAAAATCAATTGTGTAACGAACTCTCTGTAAGCAAAATCTTAAATACAAATATTATTTGTAATTAAGAAAAATCTTATAATGACAATTTGTGAAGTGGCTGTTGTATTTCAACAATGGGTGAGGGAGCGGGAAGCCAGGAAGTAAGCCTCTACGAAATGAAACTCAAGAGTAGGGGAGACAGTTTCGGCTATAATTAAATATCGCCATCCTCAGTCCATTTTCGAGCTGTAAGAATTGTACATTTTAGATATATCAAAAAATAATAAAAAATATTTTTTTTACATATATTATGCACTCAAATGCCAAAGCATGGACAAAATGTGGGTATTACTATACATAAAATGCTTGTACATATATCCCAAGCAATGCTAAGAGCTTATTATATACGATGCAGTCAGTAGAGGCTTACTTCCTGGCTGCCCGCTCCCTCACCTATTGTTCAAATCTTATAATGTTAACTCACCAAGACTGTAGATTTTTATATATGTAGATGAGCAATTCAGGGCAGTCTAATAGTAGAGAAATGAATTAAATAGACTATAATATAATGTATATATTTATTTTCCCATTATTCCAATTTACAAATTTTGAGTTGTTTGTAAATTGGAAACTTAATGAAAAAATAAATATATACATTATACATAACAGAGCAGGATGAATAAAAAGGCTAAGTAGCTGTGATTGTATTTTTATTGCATTAAAACTCAGAGCGATGTTTCGGTTGATTATGGGACATATTTACTTGGACTGAGCCTATATGATAGATCGTAAATTTAAAAAAATGTCTATCAAAGAACATAAGAAGGTCTCTATTGACTGAATCCTAGCCATGGAGATGGTCGCATTGTCGACCGAAACATCACCGTGGGTTTGAATGCAATAAAGAAATAATAATATCTGCTTAGCCTTTTTATTCATCCTGTAGATATTGATTCAGCTATTTACCTCGCTTTCATAAATTATACATTACTATGTATTTAAAATATATTCCTTTCTCTACTAGCTACTATTGTACTGCCCTGACCTGCTCATCTACACATACAAAATCTTATAATTCAACTATTAAAATTTCTAATTACATTATGTATTGGAATGAGAATTGAGAAAATTTTTGACATCTTCGCTCATCATTAATTAGAACCCTGAGGGCCTTAATTTCCTATACCTTTTCCGAAAAATATATAGGTTGTAACCTCGCAGAGAAAAATAATAAATCAAAAATGATACCCTGATAAATTCAGTCTGATCTGATTTGAGTAAAAAGATTTTCGCATCAGATGAGGATGCTTTGAATCTCTCTATTACAATTTCTCCATTTCTCTCGATCAATATAATACTACTATATGGAAAAAAATATTAAAAAAGTAATATATAGATTTGAGAAATATATTAAATTATCAAAGGAATATTACAATAGACTATATTCAATGTCAGCAGGGAAAAAAAAGATTTCATCTGAATGTATTACGAGAATCAGCAAAATTATAAATTAGAGGAAGAATTAATTTTATTCTTTTTCTAAAATATTGAATAATAGCTCTGTATTTTTATTTTAAAAAAATATATTTTCTATTTAAACTTTATAAATTCAATATATGAAATACGAGTCTATATGCAAAAGGAAACCTGACCAAGCCTATAAATCAAACCCATTCTAATTACTCTTTAAAATATAAAAATATAAAAGTTGTATTATTCTTTAGACATCTTGTTGATTTTGAATGGGTTATTGTTCTTGTTGAAGTTGCTTGTTAGTGAGATAGAGAGAGAGAGAGTTTGAGAAATCCAAGTTAGTCTGCGTTGTTTTTTAAGGCTTTTTGGTACCCCCACTCTCAAAGGGCCAACTTCCTTCCACGTTGCCAGTAACGAATTAAAGGGATAAATTGATTTCCTCTTCTGCCTCGGCTACAAATAAATTCTAAGTTGATAAATCTCAAGGAGAAAAAAACAACAAAATAATCTGACAAATTTACCACAATACTTATTATACCTAAAAATAATAAAATTAAAATATTGTACCGGTACTTAAAAATATTTGTATCTTGTTAATGTTAATAATTTTATAATATTATATGGTGAGTTGAGTGGAGTGAATAGCTGAAATTATTTGTAGTAGGGTTTAATAAAAGACAGCTATATTAAGGTCTGACGTTTCGGTCCTGGTCAAGACCATCTTCAGAGCATGATGGCATTGCCTGTACTCAACTAATTGGCTTGTTTTTTATATTATTGTATTTTCTTGATCATTATTCAATCCCATTCAACATATTAATCAGGGGCGATATAAGGGGGGGCCGAGGGGGCCGGCCCCCCGAAATTTCCCAAACACATATACATATATAGGGATATACAGACATCAGCGCAACAAATTTTTCCGCAGGATGGACAAGTTTGGTTCCGCAATAGAAAAATTGTTCCGCAAAAAATTTCGTGTGAAAAAAAATAAAGTTTCTTAAAAAAAAATTTTCCGCAGAAAAATTTTCGAGTTCGGCCCCCCGAAAAAAATTTCATATACGCCCCTGATATTAATATTATTAACTATATATAACTTGAAAAAACTTTTATGTTCACTAGATATATGATTGAATATTTGATTGTATGCCTATAGTGACCGCCCGCATGCTCTGAAGATGGTCTAGACCAGGACCAGAACGTCAGCATAGAGGCCTTAATAAACGAGCTGCTATTCTTTTCTTTATACGCAAGAGAAACTAGGAATGTGTGTGCCCTAGGCGACAGATTTCAGTGGGCGGCAAAATAGGAAAAGAGGTTCACAAAAACAAAATTAAATCCACTCCTGATTTATCTTGCTAAGTGACCATCGTCTCTCTTGACTATTTATTTCAATTGTATCTAAACTGATATAACTTATTTATATTTAATAATCTTGCTCAAGCAAGGGCGGATACAGGGGGGTAAAGGGGGTAATTACCCCCCCCCGAGATTCGAAAAAATTACCTTTTTTCGGAAAAAAATTTATTTTTAATGTAAAATTTTTAAAATTAATACTTAAAAATTTGATGTGTATTTATATTCTGGCAAACAAGTACAGAATGCGCTTTTAAATTATCGAAATTAAAAAAAAATAAGGATAGGTGAAAAGTGAAGAAAATCTGCAGCTAGTTGTTTTTCATTATTAAAAAACAACTAGCTGCAGATTTTCTTCACTTTCACCTATCCTTATTAAACTACCAGCTATAAGCCCTACGTATCTTTAAAAAAAAATAGTGTGCTGTGCGACGAGTCACACCAGATTACCCCCCCCGAAAACACCTCTGGATCGCCCTTGGCTACAAGTTCTGCAAAAAATATACACAAGGCCTATATGACATACATCTGTCATGAGGATGATCCCAACCGGGATCGAAACGTCAACATGATGGAATAAAAATAATGAAATATAACTGGCTGCGGATTTTCTTCTCCTTTTCACCTATCCTGATTGAACTACCAGCTATAAGCCCTACGTATCTAAAATGAAATGAATTATTAAGCAATGTTTGAAAAGAGAACATATCACAATGAAAGGTATCCAAGAAATTAACAAATTCTAATTAACTTTATTATGCATAATTTATTAAAAAAAATATCATCGCTCGGGACAGGAAACGAATCTCTAACCTCTAATACAAGAACCTAATCTTCCACCTGGCTACTATGGCCTAATAAGCTCTTGTGTTGCTTTACTTTTGTTTTCTTCCATGATGTTTTATTCCTTATACTAGTTGTTGTTGTTGTTTAATTTCTTCTTCATGTGAATTTGAATCCAATTTAGGATTGATCTGACATTTGACAAACAACCTTTAACTCGCTCTCTTTCTCGTTTCTCTCTTGTTTTGTGATAGAGAGAAAGAGAGAGAGAGACTCACAGAGTGACTAATAAATCGTGACTCCGCCTGTTCTCTGTTTGTATTTCGACTGTTGTTATTGGCTAATATCCCCCCTCACTCTCTTCATTCCGGCTTGCTCTCTAATTTTGCTTAAAACCAACAAACATCCCCTTTATCTACAATCTGTCCCTTAGGGGCAATTAATTATTAACGGGATAGCATTAAAAACAATACAAGAAATGATTCATTTTCCTATATTTTATGGAAATTAAAAAAAAGTGGGTGGTACGATATTATGCTAGTATATTATTTTAAACGCACAAGTCGAAAGGGTTGAACATATATTTTGCTTAAACAATGTTTTAACATGGTTTCAATAATTCCTGAAATATCAAAGGCGTATAGAAAAGTGATTTTTTTCCAGTTTAGCAAATTAAAAAGAAATAAAGGAATAATACCGGTAAAATAGGTCTTTCAAACTTCTAAAAGTAGAAAGAATTTTGGCATGTTTGTTTGTATTTTCGTAGAAAGTTAAACGGAACTTGGAGAATTTGGACAACATGAATTAAAAAAAAAAAAAAAAACTTGTCAACTCGTCTGTGTTTACCAGGTGGGTGATTTTTTTTATTCTCTTGTTGCAATTATTAGGGATCGTAATTCTGAATGAATTTTTTATTCCCAAATCTCGTTTGAAATCATTTATTCACTGGATTGTATTGTCATCGGAAAATCACTATTTCAGATGTGTAGAGAATGTTGTACAGTATTTATGTATGTTAGCGAAGCGAATAGCTGAATCAGTATGTAGTAGAAAATAAAAGGCCCAGCAGCTATGTTAATTTCTTTATTTAAGAACCCACAGCGATGTTTCGGTCGCATTAAATAAGGAAATTAACATAGCTGCTGGTCGCATAGTCGACCGAAACGTCGCTGTGGGTTCTTAAATAAAGAAATTAACATAGCTGCTGGGCCTTTTATTTTATACTAGTATTTATGTATTTTTAATAAATAATTAATACAAAAATGTGGTCTATAATTAAAAATTGTCCTAATAATAGTGTAGAAGGATTTTAAGAAATGTTTTAAAAGTTGTTTATAAATTTTTGGCCTATACTTATAAATAAGCTAAGTTTTTAACAGTGCCTGGAATAATATATATTTAAATAATGTGTATCGAAATAATGCTTGTTAAGGAGGAATCTTCAGGCCAAAATTTAATTCCATTAAACAGCCGACGTTTCAGAAGTCTAAATGCCTCCTTTCTTCAGGATTAATGTGGATTCGAAAATTAACCCTCCCTTTGGTTTTGTCTTTAGAGTATTAAATGAATTGTCCAAATTTGAACTCTATTCCATCATTAGAGTATATCTAAATTTGAACTATTTAAACGTTGGCTGTATAGTGGAAATTTAAATTAATTAATTATTATTACTATTTATTTCATACTCCAATGATAAAACCCAAGGGAAGGTTAATTTTTTGAATCTTTGAATCTACATGATGAAGAAAGGAGGCGATCAGACCCCCGAAACGTCGACTATAGTGGAATTAAATTTTGGCCTGAATATACCTCCATATAAAGCATTATTACACTTTCTTGGTTTTATACCTTAGTATCTATTAAATGGTGAATTCCAGAGCAGTACTGTAGGCCTACTACTCAATCATGAGTAGTACTGTGCTACTATATCATGACAAGTACTGTACTACTCTGGAATTCACGATTTAATAGATACTAAGGCATAAAACCAAAAAAGTGAAATGTGGGTTAGGCCGTTCTGGCGCTGATGGCCTCATATGACCTAGGATATCGAAGAAAAGAAAAGTTTATTATAAGAATAAGTTGGAGATTTACCTTTTTATAAATATATTAATAGAAATTCGTATTTTGCATTTAAGATGATATGTCTCTTACCTGAAACAAAAAGAAAAAAGAGTTAGTACCGGAAAAGAGAATTTCAATTTTTATTAATTTTATAATAGTTTGTCTATTATTTTTGCTCAATTTTACAAAAGATCTGAATAATTTTCTATATAAAAAATAGCTAAAAAATATTTACTTTGTCTTAAGAGGCCTATACACGAGCAATAAAAAAAATGCACATTGCCGGGCAATGTTTCCCAATTGCCCGACAATATTTTTAGGCAATGGGTTGCCAAAATATCCCTGGACAATGTATTATAGTCAAATATGTCTCGGCGATATTTTGGCAACAGTGTTGCCCGGCAATATTGTCTTATTTTCGTTCAGTCGGCGATATCAAAAAGACCTTGCAGGCAAATAGTTGCATTGCAGGCTATATTGCCGGCAATACGGATATATTGCCGAGCAATACGAACATACTCCTGGCAATATTTGCTCAATATTGAGCAATGTTGCCCAGCCATCATTGCCTGATCACACATTGCCATAAAATATTGCTCGTGTTCCGACTCAACAATTCGAGAAAAGGCGATTGAAAGTTTTATAAACAAATACACTACTAAACTACTAAAGAGCCGAGCAACAAATGAATAGGCCAGAATCATTAGCAAAGAATGGAAATATATTTTCGCCACTTTGGAACTCAGAAGAGAAAGTTTTAACAATATTTCGTAGGTTTAACTCAAAAATTGAATTTTTGAACTTTCGCCCCTATGATTCTCAGCAGGCGATATGTTAATATATAGAGACAAAGTATTGCACTAATATAAAAATTCCACGTTGAGATTTTGATAAAAAATCACGTTTTGAGGTTCCGGATTCCAAAAAGGGTATCCCGCAAAATGGTCTTTTTGTATTAAAAATAAAGCATGAAGGAAATAAGCTACGAAGAGGTTTAAATTTTGTATTTAAGTTGGTAAGGAACCTTTTTCCTTCTAAATAAAATCAGCCATGAGTATATGAGTATTACTGATGTTTGAGGTTTTTTGGATTTATCAAAATTAGCTTTAACGCTTTTGATTAAAAAATTCATAAATAATTTATTTTAGATCCCCCACTGCTACGAGAGATTTTTAGTTTGAAATTTTCTTTTTCAATTTTGATTTGATCTTTTTGAAATCTTCCATTATTTATTTTTACATAGACAGGAGAAGGAGCAGGTGCAGCCAAAAAACAAAAGCCTCCGATTTAATACAATTTAATGAGACGTTTCGGGTGAATTTCATCTACCCATCTTCAGTCCTTCCTACATAAGAAATTCATATGATGTTACAAATCAAAATCAGTTAGAACAGTGGTTTCCAAACTTTTTGCTGTGCGGCCCACTTTTTCCGTAAAAAAAAAAACGCTGAGGCCCAGTATATGTATATAACCTATATATACTGTATATAATTTTTATCATTTCTTAGACATCCACGGCCCAGTTCCAATCATCCCGCGGCCCACAACTGGGCCGCGGCCCACGGGTTGGGAACCACTGAGTTAGAATATTTAGATAACAATACAATTACAAAATTGTTAAAAGTCCCGGAGTTGGTCAATAGGGCAATACATGTAAATGTATGTATCATATGTCTAGTAGTAGTAGTATTGTTTTAACTGATTTGTAACATCATATGCATTTCTTATGTAGGAAGGACAAGATGGGTAGATGAAATTCACCCGAAACGTCTCATTAAATTATATTAAAACTGAGGCTTTTGTTTTTTGGCTGCACCTGCTCCTTCTCCTGTCTATAGAGAAACAGCCACTGACTTCATTGATTTTTTTTTTACATGTTTTTATTATTTATTTTTTTTTTGGAAAATTTTTTTAAAAAATATTTCATTTTTAATAAGTGACCTAAATTGGTAAAATTTTCATCTATTTTTAAATACTCATTCAATTCAGGTCCACATGTACCAGAGAAGAATATAGCTAGAGAGAAAGAGAAGAGCGCTTGCTCTTTTAATAAGAAGTTAGCCCGTTTGCAATTGGCGATGAGGAAGAAGGGGGGGATGGGAGGGGGGAGGGGGTTTAGGCCCCTGGAGTCCCGTGGGGCTGCTTCATATTACATTATTCTAATGAATAATAGGGCGTTCGTGTCATCAGGCCAAGGCACGGATTAAATTTTAACCTCTCTGTATTCTCTCCCACCCTCCCCGTATTCTTCTCCTCTTTTCCTCTCTTGTTCTCTTCAACATTAACCTAAGATACTATCTTGTGCAATTAATTACAGTTTTATTGCTAGTCTATATATTCGTAAAATATTTATTCACACGAGACTTGTTTAAATTATAAAAAAAAAATAATAATTGAAAAAAAATCATGAAATAAATCATTTTAATTAAACTGACTGACAAGTGTGAGAAGAAAAATTAATTTTAAATTTGTTATGAAAAGAAGAGAAAATTTTTGTAATAAATTTTATTCTTAGTATAAAGGAGAAAATTAAAAACTTAAATAGAGATAACAAATTTATAAATTCTGACTTAAAAACAAAATATATTAATTAATGAGTTATGGGATAATTTTTCTTTATTTTAATATCCCTTCGATGCTCAAAAAGGATTATTGCTGTCATTGTATCTGTGTGATACATTGATATAAATCAATAATATATTCATTTTTTTCTTTCTCTTATATACGTTTAAATATATAGAAAGTATTGGATTCATGTCAAAAATTCGATGAAGAGATTTTGGTGGAAATATACGTTATGAGATCCAAAAAAAAGTGGGACCCTCAAAATGGTCTGATCCGTCTGTGTTCAATTTAAATCAAGAAGGAAATGAGATAAGAGGTTGAAATTTTATATTGGTATCCTCCTGAGGCCGCGGAAATAAAATAAAATCGGCCAAAGTTTACTAGTACTTTACTGATCTAATTTATCAGTTTTTTCCGATTTTCTCAAAATTCGCTCCAACGATTTTGATTAAAATTCATGATTATTGGAACGAAGTTCTTTAACGCGGCTTAGGCAGGGTGAATTGGGAGAAAATGTAACGTAACAAAAACGCGTTCCTAACAAAAAATGCGTTCCCAGCGCCCGAGCGACGGCGGAAGAAGGCGAGATTAGCCGAAGTCTTGGTGAGGCCACGCCCACCTCATTATCTATGTATACTATTTAAAAACGATATATGTTAGAGGATCCAGACCTATTTATTTATACCGTTTGGCATCCAAATGACTTAAATAAATTCATCGGACTGTCTGGGATCCGAACCCGCGCCCCGTGGCTTTAAGTAATTTTGCTCTTAGAATCTTTTGAAGCACCCTACTCTTGTACTTCATAGGAAAGATAAGAGAAATGATGCCATGGTAACAAAATATAAAAATTTTCCATGTTTATAAATTTTATATCTTGAATTTTAATATATCGGCGGAAACTAAATATAATCTATGTCGGCACAAAAAAATCTGGAGTGACAAGCACAGAACACAACATTCAATTACCGAAGAAAGTTGTGTGCTGTGCGACATGTCACACAAGTTTTTATATATTAGTCTAATATTTAGCCCTGAGATTTGCAAGAAAAAATATTTCCCTCTCTTGGGCATGACATTAGTAGACATACTCGTATAAATCAAGTAATTCTCTATAACGTAAAATTTTCAATTACTAATTGCATCCATTCTTTTTTTTTTATTAAATAAGCTCTACCTGAGTTCATTTGATTATTTTATTTTTTGCCTTGAATCCCTTATACTCTTATAATTAATTTCAATTTCCCTTTTTACTTTTATTTCCACCTTTCTCTTTTTCTCCCATACTAAATATTTTACACATTTTAGAATATATTCATTAACTCTGGTGGTTTGATTTTTTTTTTTCAAACCCTCTTTTTTTAGTGTTGTTCTCAAAGGTTGGCTGCCCTTCATTCTCTAACGAATATATCCAACTACCTCACTTGCTTGTTAGAACCTTCTCTGCCTAGTCTTAAATTAAATGACCTAAGTCTTTTTAAAAAAATAAAACCCTCAAGGGAAATTCTCTCTCTCTTTTTATCCATCTTCTTATAATCAAGCCTTTGCTTCCGTTTTTTTTTTAACTTTCCCCCCTTTTTTTTTTTTTTTTTCTTACGGAATATATTTACTCACATACGAAACATATTGTGGATTTTATGACAAAGTTTTTATAACAAATGTGATGAGTTTTTAATTAGAAATTGATAATTGTAAAAATAAAATACAAATTGCTGGAAAATAGGCAACCTAATTGAGAAGGATTTATCGATTAAGAGGAGGATTTAATAATTATATTTGACTCTGAAGTAATTATTAAAAACACCAGAGAATTATCTTTAATTCTAATGATTCTATAACTTTATGTTAATATACACTGTAGATTAAAATTGAAATTAGCCTAAATACGTTTTAATAAATAATTTCCTGAAAAATATTCTTTCAAGGAGCGCGTCTCAGGGCCCAGCGGCCACAATTTTGAAGTTATCGACCTCAAATTTTTTTTAAATTAAAGCTATTTAGAATATCTACAAGTAATAGAAGCCCTTTGTTTGATTTTCGAAAAAATATTTTTTTTTTTTTTTAGATTAATCCCATTAAATAAAAGATATTTTAAAAAAATTCGCTCTATATCTTATAGATAATTAAATTAGTAATCATTGCGTTAAAAAAATAATTAATTTTTTACCCTTAATCAATTAGCTGGAATCTTTAAAATTAAATGGAATAAATAAAACCCTTGTATCCCTATGGGAAAAACTAACGCCATCTCTTGCCGCCTCGAGTAACTCGGTAGAGAATGGTCTTCTAACAGCTTTTCGAGACGAGCAGCTTAACAAAATTCTGAAATTTATTTTATATATTGAATTAGTCACCTTGGTATTAGTTACCCATCTAACTTTGGCCTACTAAATAAAAATTAAATAAATATTGTCATTGAAAAACTTTTCTTTTTTTTTTTAATTTTTAGAAAATTTTTTGATATTTTTCGTTAATTTTTAAAAGTTTTGCACTTTAAAAGTTTTATATTTTTTATTGATTTTTAAATGAATGAAAAAGTTAATGATTGATGATAATGCTCGCACGAACAGAAATATTGTAGTTTAAAAATTATAAAGTAAGTGGCTATAATTTTACGATTTAACAAGACGTTAAAAAAAAGGAGGTGAAAAACAGGAGTTAATTTAGAAACAAACCATTCATCATGTAAGAGTCAGGTTAGGTACAATTTTACGTGATCATATGATATACATCATTTTCAGTAAAATGGATTTTTCCATTTCATTTTAAAATAAAAAGCAAACGTGTGGGGTCGTGGGACGCCCGCCAGTAACGAAGTTCCTCACGCCTTTTCTTCAATTCCTAATATAATTTAATATAAATATTTAAAAAATAACAATATTTATTTTTAAAACAAGCATGTGAGCGGCGTTCCACTCGAAACTCGCAAGCACACATAGAGAGAAAGAGAAATCTCTAGAACTGGTGGGAGGTAGGTGTGGCCTCGCCTTCCTCCTTTTTTGTTACGTTACGTGACGATTTCTGCCAATTCACCCTCCTGTAAGCCGCGTAAAAGAACTTGGTTTTTCTCAGATTGGAGTATTTTATATTTTCTAACTGCTAAATTCACATAAGTGGGCGACAGATTAATTTTAGTAAAATTATAAAATTTATAAATAAATTTTTTGGACATCTTTGGTTAAATTGACTCCCATACACATTCGTTTATAATAATATTTACCTTATTATACTGTTACCTATAATTAACTTGTCCACCAAAACGGTCTGAGAGAAAAATAAACATGGGATTCCCCATGTTTATTTATCATTCCCTAGGGTTCGTGTATAAAAAAATTAAATTAATTAAAAATTTTTTTATACAACGTAAAATTTTTTATTAAGATTTTAAGGTAATTATTATAAATCTGTCCGAAATAGATAAGAGTATACATATTATGTTAATAATAAAATAATGGTAAATTAATCCAAAGAAGACTAATTCGATTTTCATGGGTGGATTGTTAAATACTCTATAATTATCGTTGAATCTTAAAGGTCTCCCACGTCTTCTCTCTTTCTCTCTCTCGCTAATTAACTCAACTCAGCTCCTTTGAAACATTAATAGAATAATCCTTTCAATGAATTTGAATAAAATTATAAAACCCATTCAACTAATAATATATATCTTATAGAGTAAGTATGTTTTTAATGTGGGTGTAAGAAGCTCAAATATTTAATATTATATAAACAAATAAAAATGAAATAAAATAAAAATTTAGTATTTTTCAATATCTGAATCCAATTAAATTTTTTGCTCATAAGCTGGAACGAACTTCTGAGTCCTAACACAATAAGTTAATTTTATACCTCCGAACTAAGATCAAAAGCAATTTAAAAATTTTTAATAAACAATTGAAATATAAATAAAAGTTTGAAAAGGAATGCAGCCACGTAGGGAGCCTCTATTATATTAAACTCCTTTTCCGCAAAACGTTTCGGCCGATTTAATCATGCCATCTTCATTTGCATTGTAATTTTTTAGCAAAAAGATTTGTTAAACAGTCTGTTCATAAGCTTTAATTAATGAGCTAGGGACCAAGACGTCGCATCCTTGGTTAACTTCACCCTCACTCTTTCGCCTTCGTTTAACTCGTCCAGCGGTTTACTTCTTTTATTATTCTGGTCCTTTGAATACTGCCGCTTTTTTTCTAGTTTCTTTTTTACATCATTTTGTATTTCTGGTGATAATAATTTATTTACCATTGGGATATTTGTTCTTGTTCTCCTGCTCATCAAACGCTGAACTGGACTAGATCCGGTTATAGGATCTGGCGTATTTCGAAGGGACAATAATGCTAAACATATATCTTCTTTATTTTCGTCAACTTTTTCCAAAAGACTTTTTATTATCTTTACCGCAGATTCCGTCTTTCCATTTCCTTGCGGATGATTTGGAGAAGACATTCGGTGGGATATGCTGTAATTTGAACAAAACTCTTTAAACTCTCTGCTACAAAACTGTCTTCCATTATCTGACATGATCAACTGAGGAATACCATGCCTTGCAAAATGCTGCTTACATACGTTTATTACATTTGACGAATTTATCAATTTCAGTCTATCAAATTCAAAAAAATCTGAGTAATAATCAATTAAGATCAAATAATTTTGTCCTTTATATTCAAAAATATCTAATCCTATCTTATTCCAAGGCAAATTCGGTAACTCGTGAGAAATTAAAGGTTCTTTCTGCTGAGCCGGCTGAAACTTGTTGCATGCCGAACATTCAGATATTTTCATTTGAATTTCATTCTTCATGTAAGGCCAATAAAGAGACTCTTTAGCTCGACGTAAAGTTCTTTCAATACCTTGATGAGAACAATGCAGGTTGTCTAAAATTTCATTTCTCATTTTTTTGGAATGATTATCCGATTTCCACTTAAAACTATACCATTGCAATTAATAATTTCTTAAAATGGAAGATTTAATGTATCTGTATTTTTTAACCAAGGTTAAAGTTTCTAACAATAAAAAGAGATGGTGGATGATTCCCACCGAAACTGCTTGCTAGCGCAGTAGCCAGTTCTGCAAATAAAACGAATAATAATAAAAATATCTCTTTTTATTGTTGACCTTGGTTAAAAAATAAATGCAATAAATCTTTCATTTTAAGAAATTTAAAAAAATTGATTTATGAATTTTAATCAAAATTTTTGGAGCTTTGAATTTTGAGAAAATCGAAAAAAACTTAAAAATTACATCAGTAAAGTACGAGTAGTTTTTGACAGATTTTGTTTAAAAGCTTTGAGTCACACCTCAGGTGGGTGCCTAACTTAAATATAAAAATTTCAACCCCCTACCTCAATTCCTTCATGATTCATGCAATTGAACACACACACAAACTCACACACGCAGACAGACAAACACACAGACCATTTTGCAAAAATCTTTCACACGAGACCTGCGCCCTAGCGGCTTTCTGGCTTTTTTTTTTGAAATTTCATAATAAATTCATTTTATTTCACAAATCCGGAGAAAAATTACAAAAAAAAAATGCTCGAACGAGTTTAGAATACTAAAAAAAAAAAGGTCAAATGAGATTCGTATAGCCTACTAAATAAAAGCTCGACGAAAAACGGTGCCCCAGTTGAGCTTTGCCCCCCCCATCCTCCGCCCTCAAAGACCAGTTACGCCGCTGGCCATCCCTGGCCCCCTCTTGTTCTATATTAAATATAATAAAATATACAAGACATAAAAAAAGAAAAATATATATTCAAAGAAAGAACAAAAAAAAAAAAAAAAAAAAAAAAAAAAACGAATTATAAATCAATTAAACGCAGCATTTCTATTCAACTTAAAAAATAAATAAATCCCCCTTTAACTTTCCGTTTTTCCGTTGTTTTTTTTTTTTTTCCCTTTTGGCGCTCCTACCCACGTTCTTCCACTCATCGTATTCGGTTCAGAGCACGACAACAACAAGAATTGTGTCGTCCCGTCTGAACGCAATTACCGTGAAATTGACTTTTGCGGAAATTAAAAACAAATCATATGGCTCCCAGATGAGTGAAAATATGAATGCATATTATAACTCTAGAGAGAGTGGAATGAATTGAACTATGTTGATTTTTTCAGTCATGTAACACAAAGAGGTTTAATTACCTTTTACGAGGTTTGATCAAAATTCAATTGAACTACTCTGAGCATCGCCGAAAATCTAATTGAGAGAGGAATGGAGAGACCTTAGTTAGCCGGGGGGCTCCATTTGCCTAGTCGGATAAAACCAAAGTGGTCAACTGGCAGAAAGTTAATTATTCCCTTAAAACTTTTTGAAATTCAATTCTTGAAGGCTAATTCTTTATCCCCTACTAGTCGGGGAGGAGCTAGCTAGCTAACTTTGGTTGGCCACGAACCTAAACGCCTCCTGCCTTGTTTTAGAAATTTTATAATTCAAAAGATTGTAGAATGTCAATAAATTTAGAAAATTAATTACTTGCGCATACATAGGCTATAAATCTTCTAACTTTACTATCCAAACTGTATTATTTTGTAATTTATTGAAAAGTGATTTAAACACGTTAGTTTTTATAAAATTAGTATTATACGAACTAGGATTGGCCATAACCAGGGTTCGGAATGATAAGAAAATCAGGCGAGAGTGATCGCAAAGCACGCAAATTACTCTTACCTTCGATATTTTAAAGTAGTGATACACCAGATTTTTTTGAGTTTGACATATATTTAGTTTGCGAATGTATAAATTAAAATATAAAATTTATATATATAGTAATTATTTCTCTTATTTTCTATCAAATCAATAGTAAAGTGGGGGGAGAAAACCATTTACAAAATAATTAATTTATGAATTTTAATCGTAAATTTTGAGAAAAAAGAAAAAGCTTCACGTTGAAAATGAGTGGTGGAAAATAAATGTCAAAGAGTCGATAGAAATTAATAAACATGCACATGGGCGTACCCAGCGAGGGGCAGGGGGCAGCTGCCCCCCCCCCTAGAAGCAAGAAAAAAAATGAAATGTTTATAAAGTGATGAAACGAAAGAAAATTAGGTAGGGCGATGGCGACGGGGACTCAAGAATTTTTATGCCTTTAATTCTAAGGCTTTTCCCCTCTATATAAAAAAAGCTATGTCGCAATCTAGACGGTCATGATCTGCCCTCCCCCCACCCCCTAGATTTGATCCTGGGTACGCCCTTGAACATGAAAATAATATCAACAAAGATGGATATAGACTTAATAAAATGTGGAACATTGTGTTGAATGAAAAAAAAAATGTTGATTAGATGTCATAATTATTGTATTATACTGTATATACAGCGGTGTAACTAGCCTTTGAGGAGGAGGAGGCGAAGCTCAACTAGGGCGCTGTTGTAATATAATTTAAAAGAAAACTATCAATTTTTTGAGCAATCTAAAGAAAGAATATGATAAAATCACCGTCCCTGGGCTATATCTTAGGTACCCTAGAGCGTCTATGTCGGTTTTGAGGGGCGCCAAAGGCTTGATGCGTCTGGGGCGGGGGAGAGGGCGTGCGCACCCATTCGTCCCCACCTAGTTACGCTACTGTATGTGTATGTACCATCAAGACAAAAAATATTGGACAAAATGGCGGCTACCTGGCATTTGAGCCTTATGGTAGGTAGCCGCCATATTGTCCAATATATTTTCTCTTGATGGTATATGTAGGATATATATCTATATGTATATATAAAAATGTATATAATTTTGGAATGATTTAATAATATTTTATACCATCTTTGTTTTTTTTTTTTTTTCATTTATTTGCCCTTTAGCCATACCATCTTTGTTAAAAATCAAATTCAAAAACTTATTGTTGGCCTAACACCATTCTTTTTATGTAAATAAACACTTGATTTGATGATTGTATTTAACTTCATGGGAATGAGTGAAAATGGCGGGAAAATTTGTATCTAACTTCATAGGAATGCCTGCGGATGGCGCTGACGTCGTTGAATATAAAAAGGCATGTAACGGTCGTCACGATTAGTTTCATTTGAGTCGGAGCAAGTGCACAGTAATTGAAAACTACTACAGAATAAGCAGTAGAAATGTTGTACAGTATTTATATTTTTAATAAATAATTAGTAACAAAAATATGGTCTATAATTAAAAATTTCCTTATTTTTTTATTTTTATTTTTTTTTTTTGAGAGAGATTTATGAAGAAAAGGTGAATGAAGCCTTTTCAGTCAAATAACAAAATATAGAAATTTTTATTATAGTCTATTTATTTCTCTCCTGTACTAGATTGGTTTTGACCTCTAATACTGTCAGGCTTCCTCAGTGAGAATGTCTCTAGAAGTGCGGTCCTGAATTAATGCTGTGCAAAATTAGTTACCATATCCCGACAGTCATAAACGTCATAACTGCTTTAAAATAAATTCTAATAATTTTAAATATGATAAACCTTATGGGTTACGATATTGCTGCTGCGCAAAGATAATTTTACTTTTTAATAAATTTAATTTTAATGAACTCTAAATACATCTAACAAGTTTTAATTTTCTCCCTTGAGCGATTGTTTAATTATTGATATAATATTTAAAACTGGCTTGTCTTGTCCGCTTTTCATAACTGAACAACTGTGTTGTTGTGTTGTCGTTGTTATTGTTGTTGTCCGCTAACCAAACCTTTGAAATTGATTGATGTTTGGCAATGTGATATGATCTCATGTTGTTAGGGATCACCAAATGCTATTTTATACAATAATAATATATATTGTATAAATATATAAATCTAGGGTGTCCTTTTTCCTACGCAGTGCAATTTTTTACTCAGCCATTCAAACTCTCTTGACTATAAAAACATAATTTATGACCTCCATGTAATTTCTTCCTTTATAGAGAAGTTTATTTATAATAAATATACCAGAGTCTACTTGACTTGGAGGCATCTCATGGGATTTCGTATAAGAAACTAGCAAATATATCAACTCCATATTGGTGTGCACTATTTTTTATAAACAAATACCTGCATGTTATTTATTACCTTAAAGTAGTAGTTTGTTATGGGTATTTTAGAAACAAACTAAAATTAGTTTTAAACAAATAGATATAAATATAAGCCTATTATTTTTTTTGCATAGAATTAGTATAAAAGATAAATCATCGGATACTTATTGGGCAATAATAGTAAAAATTGATTGTAGTGACATTTATTTCTTAAAATTTGAAAATAAAATGTTTTACTTTAGAATGTTGAAAGTAATTAGATTTTTTACGAGAGTAAAATTTATTCCTCTCAGAAAAAAAAATATGAATTTTTTAGGATTTATGATATTAGTGATGAGTTGATTCATATGTCTCAAATTAAAAAAAAAAAAAAATTATAGTTAAGCCTACTGAATTATTTTTTTTTTTTTAATATTAATTAAAGTAATTAAAATAAATTCACAAATGAAAATGATTAAAAATGATCGAGGGAATCAGACGTCCGCAGCAGGTGTGCATAGTGAACCTTTAGGGACACACAGGGATATACATGCCCACACCAGGGACAGATAGGGATACACACGCCCGCACCAGGGACACACAGGGATATACACGCCTACACCAAGGATACACACAGTAGATCGAAAGTTACCAAAAGAAAAATGTGTGTCCCTGGTGCGGGCGAGTATATCCATGTGTGTCCCTCAAGGTTCACTATGCAGTCCTGCTGCAGGCGTGTGTGTATCTCTCGATCATTTTTAATCATTTTTACTAGAGTTATATCTATATTTATTCTAGCCCAAATGTCTATACGGTTAAAAAAAAATAAACGTTCTTTGAAGTAATTTGGTAAAAAACATTTTTTTAGTCTTTTCAGCATCTTAGGCCATATAGACTTAATATTTAAAATACGATATGCAGTATATAGGGGTCCAGGCTCATTTATTTAAATAATTTGGTATCCAAATGATTTAAATAAATATTCATAGGACTGCCTGGGATACCGCGCGCCGTGGTTTTAAGACTATCAATGCCGGGGGGCCTGGCAACGGAGTAGAGCAACAGTCACAACAATCGTTGCTGTTAAGCAATGCCAAGCACGGCGAAATCTGGGATTGGTGACCCCCTGAAATCAGCGTGTAGAACGTCCCCCGGTAGCCATCGATATTATAAATGTAATAATATATATGTAAAATTAAATCCCTAATGGCCTCTGCAGCCGAAAAAGGGGAATAAAAAAAAAAAAAAAAAAAAGACTATCAATTGAATATTTTTCTACACCTCTAGCCTCTCGGTCACACGGGAGGGGGGAAAGGGGGAGGGACATTTACATACAATGAACCATTTCTCATTTATATTTTTAATTTCAATTACATGTACATGCTTAAAAATAGAAAAAATAAAAATTGCATTTACTCTTTAACCCTCTCTTTTCTCTGTTATTATATATATTAGTATATGTAGGATATATAATATGTATAACTCTATAGATATGTGCAAAAAAAATATACTATAAAGAGGAGGGTAATATTTTATATAAATATTAGATTAAGAGTGACATTTTCAAGGGGATTTAGGATTTCCGTCAAATATTAGATAAAAAATTGTAAGCTTACTTGCTAAAATGTTTAATCCGGGATAAAAACAAAAAAAAAAATAAATAAATAATGTCTAGCAACAATCTCTTCTTTTTTATCAATTAATTTTTTATTTTTTTTTATTTTGAATAAAGGCTATCCACACGAAAGTCAGCTATTGCTATCAATACTATTTTATAAATCTGACAGTCCATATTTCAACTCTAACAACAAATAAAAATTTGAAATATTAATTAAAATAAAAAAGAATTATTCAATAAATATTAGAAATTCTACAAAAATAAAAAAATTTATAGAATAGCTGGGCTAAACAGCTATGATGGATACAGTGGCGGATCCAGAGGAGTTTCTCGGAGGGGGTAATCTGATGTGACTGGTCGCACAGCACACAATTTTTTCTTATTATCGGTAATTTAAAGGTGCATTCTGTAGTTGTTTACCAGAATTTATATACAAATCAAATTTTTGAGTATTAATTTTTAAATTTTATATTAAAAACACAATTTTTTCCCCAAAAAAATAATTTTCTCAAATCTCGAGGGGGGGGGGTAATTACCCCCCTTTACCCCCCCCCCCCCGCCCTTGGATGGATATGTTCCTTTCTCCTCAAAAATAAAACCGTTAAGGGCTTTTTGGATTACTTATTTGCAATATAACTCTTCTAGAGCAAACCATAGTGTGTAGTTTAAAATTAACAATTAATTAAACGGGATAAGGCCTAGAAGAGGATAAACAATCTAAAAAAACCTCTGGTGTGACTTTCTGTAATCGAAAGTTGTGTTCTGTGCTTGTCACATCAGTTTGTTTTATGTCGAGATATATTTAGTTTCCTCCGGAATTTTAGAATTCAAGATGTAAAATTTATAAATATGGGAAAATATTTATATTTTGTGGCAACCATTTCTCCTATCTTTCTTCTTAAGTACAGGAGTAAAGTGTGCTTCAAACAGTTTTTAGGGCAAAATGAAAATATACATTTTAAAGAGCATCTAAAAAATAATAGATTTATGAATTTTAATCAAAATCGTTAGAGCGAATTTTGAGAAAATCGAAAAAACTGAAAAAGAACATCAGTAAAGTACTAGTACTTTTTGGCCGATTTTGTTTAAAAGCGTATTTTTTCGCTCCAGAGATGTGCCTAACTTAAATATAAAATTTCAGTCTCATAGCTCAATTTCTTGATAACTAAAATTGAACACAGACATACAGACCATGTCGCAAAAACCACTTTTCTGGATTCAAGGGACCTCACAAAACGTCTATATCCATCAAAATCTCGACATGAATGAATCCAAAAGTTTATCTCTTTATATATAAACAAATATAGAGGTAAGAGAGTGTAAAAAACGACGACTTTACGAAAAAATGAACTTAAATCAGCTTGAGGCACGTATTTTTTTTTTTGTTTAAAAATTTTTCCGTATTTTTTCATCAAAAAGAACGTTTTTTGGGGCGTAGGAAAAAATTTAATTTTTAACAACCACTCTAATATACAGTGAGCCTCACAATTAATTCCCCAAGTGGGAGCTAGAGCCTTAAGTATATGATATAGTGAAATAATTTTAAATTTGAAAAGGTAAAATAAAATCATCTGTAGCAGATTTTATTTTACCTTTTCGGTCATTAAAATTATTTCACTATATATCATATATTCAAGGCTTTACTGGGGACTTAATTGTGGCACTCACTATACGTATAAATTTACATATATTTTGGTTTGATAAAGATGAGTTATTTTAATAAATTTGTAGAACTAGTATCTTTTTTTTAATATAGTAATTTTTCCAGTGATTCGCTTAGCACAATGTGCTCACGTGATTGAACTAATTGAATTGTCTTGCGCATGATGATACATCTGAGAGCTATTAGACGAGAAGGTTCAGTCGGGAGAGTGGGGGTCTAAATCGGATGATTAGTTCCTGGGATATTATAATAATGTATAGGAGTGCGCCATATGGATGGTTGCGCTGTGCAATGATGTGTCAATCTCGATGCCATGTCGGCTGCATGTGTGACGGACATAATCCTAATCCCGGAGCGCACCAGCCGGCCCTACGGCTTTCTCCTTGGACCTAGTCACTCTCTCTCTCTCTCTCTTCATCCATTCCCGTCATTCCTAGCGTGACTGCATTTAATTGCATCTCCTACCATCACACCCAAACGCATATCTCTCTCTTTTAAAATGTCAGTAAAATTCGAATTCATGAAAAAATGATAAAAAATATATAGGTATACATTTTAGAAAAGAAAACTTTTCATTAAGCTAAAAGTTAGATACCCCTCTGGGACATGACAAGAAACTTTTGAATAAAATAGGCCAAAAAGTACTAGTACTTTACTGATGTAGTTTTTTAGATTTTTTTCGATTTTCTCAAATTTCGTTGCAATGATTGTGATTAAAATTCATAAATCAATTATTTATTAGATTCTCTTTAAAATGTATATTCTCATAATCTTCTGAGACCATTTTACTCTTCTACTTCATAGGAAAGATAGGAGAAATTGTTGTCATGGTAACAAAATATAAATATTTTTTTATGTTTATAAATTTTACATCTTGAATTTTGAAATATCGGAGGAAACTAAATATATCTCGGTACAAAAAAAATCTGGTGTGATAAGCACAGAATACAACTTTCGATTACCAAAGGTAAGAGAAAGTTGTGTGCTGTGCGACCAGTCACACCAGATTTTTTTAAATTTTTATTCGACTTCAAATGCTACTTAGGCAGTGGCGTCATTTGGGGGGGGGGGTATTTGCCCCATTTTTATAAAATCTTATATCATTCTAAATAAAAAGTACTCCAAAATACATCTACGAGTATAGAAACTGTATAAAATTAAACAATTAATTAAATTAAATATGTTTTGGCCAAATTTGAGTATACCTATTTGTAAATAAATTTTAAGAAAAAAGAATGTTTCCCCCCCTCCCCTGTGCATTTAGGATTTAATTTTTTCTTTTCTTACCTATGTATATATGTAATATATATAGAGAGAAAGTATTGGATTCATGTCAAAAATTCGATGTCGAGATTTTGATGGATCTTCACGTTTTGAGGTCCCCTGAATCCAAAAAAGTGGTTTTGCGACATGGTCTGTCTGTGTGTGTGTGTGTGTGTGTCTGTGTGTGTGTGTGTGTTCAATTTTAAGCATGAAGGAATTGAGCTACGAGGTTGAAATTTTATATTTAAGTTAAACACCCCCCGGGACAGGAAAAATAAGCTTTTAATCAAAATCGGCCAAAAGAGTACTAGTACTTTACAGATGTACTTTTTCAGTTTTTTTCGATTTTCTCAAAATTCGCTCTAACGATTTTGATTAAAATTCAAAAATCAATTATTTTTAGATGCTCTTTCAAATGTATATTCTCGTTTTGCCCTCAAAATTGTTTGAAGCACACTTTACTCTTGTGCTTCATAGAGAAGATAGGAGAAATGGTTGCCATGGTAACAAAATATAAATATTTTCCCATACTTATAAATTTTACATCTGAATTCAAATATTCCCTACTGCCGGGAACTAAATACATGTCGACACAAAAATCTGGTGTGAAGTTCACTTTCGATTCCGGGAAGAAAAAGTTGAAATGCGCCATTTACATCAGATTTTTTTCAATTTTCCATTATTTAATTTAATTTTGGAGAGGAGAAGGGGCGTTCAACACTCTGATTTCTTGGGGCCACCCATGAATAAATTTTATCGCTCTTGAAGAATAAAATTTTCTGGATTATGGGATCAAGAATTTTGTTACTACTTCAGAAAGTAAGGACTAAAAATAAGGTCAATATTAATTATTTAGGTCATATCAGACATTAAGGAAGTTTCGACTTTATAATTAATTTTCTCAAGTGTGTCTGTAATCTATTATCTTTACCTAATTGTCTGTATAATAACTATGTGATGAAGAGAGTTAGGCCATTAAAAATCATAGATTATCCTAGGCAAAAAGGAGACAGTAGAAAGAGATTTTAAAAAAATATGCAAAATGTTTTTTTCTAGAAATAAAAATTTTATAATACTCGTATATACTGTAGGTGTCTACACTATAAACCGACCGAAGTTTCAGTTTTAGTCGGACTGGTCGCACAGCACACAATTAGAAAGAAGTGTTCTGTGCTTGTCACACCAGATTTTTTAACAATTGATAAAAACATTCTTCTTTTTAATTAAACTTAATACGAAAAAAGAGGCCCTCGGGGCATGGCGTAGAGGTTAGCGTGCTAACCTCATATACCAAACGTCGCGGGTTCGGACCCCAGGCAGTCCGATGATTTTATTTAAGCCAATTGGATACCAAATGGCTTAAATAAGAATGCCTGGACCCCATATATGTATATTTATTAATAACGGATATCGTAAAAAGTCTTATATGGCCTGAGTTGCCGAAAAGACAGTGCGAATGTGTGTGTGAGTGTGAGTGTGAATGAGAAAAAAGTGTGAGTGTTTTTTATTTAAAAAAAAAAAATACCAAAAAAGATAATAATAATCTATTTTAAAGAAGTCTTATTATCAAAGAATAGGAAATAGGAAAAAGTTTTATATCAGCTTAATTGCTAAGATAAAAAGAAAAAAATTCTAATGATTAAATGGAAATAATAATATGAAATTAGCAATGAAAAAACTAGAGAGTAGATAAAGAGGATCTTTTATATGCAAATTAAAAAATAATATTTAAAATCTAACCACATTATAATAAATTAAGGAAGATAAAAAAATAGAATAGAAATTGAGAATAATTTATTTTATCTAATTTTAAATATATAATTTTTAAATGAAAGAAAAAATTAACTAAGAAATAATTATGGAAATTTTTTTTTTTTATTTAATCATAATGGGAAAATTATTTAAAAACGTAAATTTTCATTTCAATTCAATTTTCTAAAGGAAATTCTGAATCAGCTTTTTACTTTCTCTTACCTATGTATATATGTAATATACAGTATATATAGAGAGAAAGTATTGGATTCATGTCAAAAATTCGATGTCGAGATTTTGATGGATCTTCACGTTTTGAGGTCCCCTGAATCCAAAAAAGTGGTTTTCGCGACATGGTCTGTCTGTGGGTGTGTGGTTGGGTGTGTGTTCAATTTTAAGCATGAAGGAATTGAGCCATGAGGCTGAAATTTTATATTTAAGTTAAACACCCCCCGGGACCGGAAAAATAAGCTTTTAATCAAAATCGGCCAAAGAGTACTAGTACTTTACTGATGTACTTTTTCAGTTTTTTTCGATTTTCTCAAAATTCGCTCTAACGATTTTGATTAAAATTCAAAAATCAATTATTTTTTAGATGCTCTTTCAAATGTATATTCTCGTTTTGCCCTCAAAATTGTTTGAAGCACACTTTACTCTTGTGCTTCATAGGAAAGATAGGAGAAATGGTTGTCATGGTTACAAAATATAAATATTTTCCCATACTTATAGCCGGGGGGGGGAAATTTTACATCTGAATTCAAATGTTCCGTACTGTTAGGAACTAAATATATGTCGACACAAAAACTCTGGTGTGACTAGCACAGTACACAACTTTCGATTACCGAAGGTAAGAGAAAGTTGTGTGCTGTGCGCCAGTCACACCAGATTTTTTTTTTATATTTGAGAGTGTATTTACAAATTTCTGTTCACAGAGCATTAAATTTCAGAACGTTTTTTGTTTTAGTACCGGTATTGGTTGTTAAATTTTTCAACGAATGTCTTGATTAAAATTGGTTTACACTGAGGTCAATTAGGGTAAGGATTTCAAAAAATTAGACCTGCCTTCAAAAATCATTTGTAGATCTTTCTTATATCAGAAATATATTTATATATACAGTATATAGATACGTGAAATTTACGAAATCATTAAATTGAAAAAGAATCGGTTAACTTAAAGCGAAATAATGAGTTGTTAGAAAACCCGGAAGACTTGGCTGGGAACAACAGCTGCTAGAACAAGAGACCCAGAAGTGAAATTTTGCTTGTCACCTGCCAAAGGTGCCTGTAGAGGTTAGAGCAAGGAATTTGGACCTCTATAAATTCAGTATATGTGAATGAACAATATTCACAATCAAAATTTCAAAAAAAAAAAAAAAAAATTGTTTCAAAGACCATATGATTTTTTCATAAATAAAAATATCTAATTAATAGACTTTACTTAATATAAATGAATATAATTTATATTTCAACTTAAACAATTAAAATATTTATTTATTATTCATAAAAGTGGAAATATAGAACGATATAAACTTTATTTAAATTAATAAAGCTTAAAATAAAAAACATAATTAATGTTTTAAAAAATGTGTCTAATTTTAATTATACTTTTTTAAAGTAAATTGTTTTTTTTTTTTTTTTTACTTTCTCTTACCTATGGATATATAATTATATGTAATATATATATAGAGAGAGAAAGTATTGGATTCATGTCAAAAATTCGATGTCGAGATTTTGATGGATATATATGTTTTGAGGTCCCCTGAATCAAAAAAGTGGTCTTCGCGACATAGTCTGTCTGTGGGGGTGTGTTCAATTTTAAGCATGAAGAAATTGAGGTATGAGGTAGAAATTTTATATATAAGTAAAACACCCCCCCAGGAGCGTGAAAATAAGCTTTTAATCAAGATCGGCCAAAGAGTACTAGTACTTTACTGATGTACTTTTTTCAGTTTTTTTTCTATTTTCTCAAAATTCGCTCCAACAATTTTTTTTTTTAATTGATAAATTATCTTCTGGAGACCACTTTACTCTTGTATTTCATAGGAAAGATAGGAGAAATGGTTGCCATGCCAACAAAATATAAATATTTTCCCATACTTATAAATTTTACATCTGAATTCAAATGTTTCGTACTGTTAGGAACTAAATATATGTCGACACAAAAACTCTGGTGTGACTAGCACAGTACACAACTTTCGATTACCGAAGGTAAGAGAAAGTTGTGTGCTGTGCGACAGTCACATCAAATTTTTTTAAAGTGATTTTTTTTATACTGGTACAAATACAAAATACTTATATGGGTCGTTTTGATAACTTACCTACCCCAACATTAAAATACCTCCCTATGGGGAAATACATGGTGTTTGTCCTTCAGCTATTTTAATGCTGAAGGACACACACCATGTATTTCCCCATAGGGAGGCTATTTTAATGTTGGGGTAGGTAAGTTATCAAAACGACCCATTGTCTGAAAAATTAACTCGTGGTCACCATCTCATCATTTATGAGGGACTAGTCGGGGGCGGTCAAGGGATTAGTTTTTCAAAACTTTTAAACTGTATATTTGGGGACGGTTTGAGACCAGAATAGGTAACTTCTTAAAATTAAAATTTGATTTCAAAAGAAAGAGAGCAGTTGGTTCTCAAATCGACACTAATTAGAATAATAATTTTTTTAAGTTTAATATAAATTAATTGCCATATTTACTTAAATTTTTATTCTGGAAATGATATTTCATTGGACTGTTAAATAGAATGCAATTTAAACTAAACACGCAAGAGAAAGAGAGAGGGATGCAACTCAGATTTCATCATGAATACCAATTAAACTAGAAATTTAATTACACGCTTTTAGCGTTCTCCTCCCACCCCATGGCGCCCTCCTTATCTATCTATACCGTCACTCTACAATAAATATAACGGCATTATCGCCCCCTTCATCCCTTTCACACATTAGATTTATGAAGCATTTACCAAAATATTTCGTCGAGAGAAAAAATAAAAAACACATATATCTTGTTGAAGATTAAAAAAAGGTGGTTCATCAAGCAAGGGATTTTTTTTTTGGTTAGTTAGTATGATTCTTTTGCTATAAAAAAAAATATTTTTATTCAATAGAATATAAAAAGCAGATATTTAATTATTATAAAAAAAATAAGTGAATTTAGAAAAAAAAGCATATTTTACATGCATTCAAATTTTTACTT
This sequence comes from Euborellia annulipes, assembly GCA_023213315.1. Taxonomy (NCBI): domain Eukaryota; kingdom Metazoa; phylum Arthropoda; class Insecta; order Dermaptera; family Anisolabididae; genus Euborellia; species Euborellia annulipes. Next base: position 54,623 of record JAKCPI010000171.1, read on the forward strand.
TCTCTTACCTATATAGATATATAGAGAAAGTATTGGATTCATGTCAAAAATTAGATGTCGAGATTTTGATGGATATACACGTTTTGAGGTCCACTGAATCCAAAAAAGTGGTTTTCGCGACATGGTCTGTCTCTGTGTTTGTGTGTGTGTCTGTCAGAACAAAATATCTCAAGAACGAAAAGAGCTAGGAGGTTGAAATTTTATATTTAGGTTTGCTACCCTCATGGGACGTGACACGAAGCTTTTGAACAAAATCGGCCAAAGAATATTAGTACTTTACTGATGTACTTTTTCAGCTTTTTTTGTATACCTGTATATTATTTTGAAGCTGAATAGCTGTAACATTTCAATATAATTTGTTCTAAATATTTCATCATACCAAATGGCCGAAAAAAAGAGTTCTATTCCCTATATATATATTTACAGTCAGCAATAAATAAAAATAAAATATGTATATTTCATATCTTTTTAAAATTCCTCTTCGACATTTATTTATTATTATTTTGGTTTCGATTTTTATAAAAATATTATCTGGACTATATATATTTTTTTTGCCAATTTGACATTTTGAATGTAATAAATCCGATTGGTGATGCATGATAAATTAAAAAAATTTTATACCTGACAAGAAATGGAAGACATCTTCCTATTGATTTTATTAATTATTTCGTAACGCTTAAATGGACTCAATTTCAATTTGAATTGTTTTAAAGAGGATAAATATAGATATTTAAAATTCAAATTAGAATCTTTATTTGTAAAAAAAAAAAAAAATGCCTATCAAAATGAGAGGAACACTTTAAAATTAATTTCTTTATTACAAAGTCTTGAATATTTTAAATTAAATCCTTCAAAATTAAATCAACCTTTACTTGGATGGACGGAGCAGGAGCGTTTGTCATATGAAATCATGAACCACAGTCATAGAACTCTCCTATAAATTTCCAAGGGTTTTTCCCACTCTCAATATCATTATTTTTTTCAGTAATTTATGGTAAAAACTCCAAGCTGATCCTTTCTTGCACCGAGATATTTCAGGTTTTTTAAAGAGATGATTCACTCTTGCACGGCCCCCACTCCAAATCCACAAATCCAAAATAGCTCATTTACCCGCGCTCAATCTAGGGGTGATCCACTAAGCTGTTTAAGAAACTTGCACAAAGATAGTAGAGGCAATTTGAAGAGTTAGACCGGTCTTGAACTGGACCAACGATATTACCTTATGGGGTTGCAAAACCAAAAGTCAAGAACCCAGAAAGAAAAAGCACGAGCAAAATTATTGAAATTAACTTTAGGCCAACTATTGAATAAAATAAGATAGCAAATTTATACTTAAAGAGTCTTTTTAATAAACCCAAACTCCCTCCCACTCCAAAGGCCAACGGATCCGGGAGGATCAATATCGACGACTTCACAACAATTACATATTCTTTACAATATAGTGCTATTGGACGAATTCAATACTGGTAGTCTCTTAAAATACATTGTTGATATAAATTTGGAATTGAGGGGATGAAATTTGATTTTCTATGGAATGTGAAATAAAAGGTCAACAAGTGACTCCAAAACCTTCTTGCGATAACACTATTTCTTCAAATTGGAGTTTTTGAATAGCAAATGTTATTACCAGATATATTTATTTTGTTGATGATTAATATGAGGGTATTTCTTTGGTCCTTCACTTCTAACTTCTTTTTCAACTCTAATTTTGTGATGGATTCTTGGTGGAGTGTGGAGTTACATTTTTTCAGCTCTACTCATTTGCTTTTAATGAAGAAAAATTTTCTAGGTATGAAGAAGAGAGGTAAGTCGTTGGTAGCTGATGTGAAAGTATGTTTGTCTACTAAATAGTTTCTTGCCTCTATAAATGTGTAGTCTTTTCTGCCATTACGTTCTTAATAGAGAGCTGAAATTGTTTTTCTGGGAATGTGATTATCTACCAATTTTCTATTCAAAAGGAGAATTTTGAAATGTTGGATAATTATTCAGCTGAACTCTATCCAGAAGTTCGGAGCTTATCCAGCTTAGTTTCTTCCTCCTCCATTAAAATCTCATTAATTTGCACTCATTATTGTACGATATTCTGTTCTGCGTCTGTATATATATTTATCTTATTGTGGTTCAGTGTAGATTCTTCGCTCTCAAAGTTTTTTATGAATAGATGTCTGTTCACGATGTAAAATATACGTACGATAGATGAAGAGAAAAAAGACTAATTTATTATGATAAATAATATAATATATGAATGTAAATAATGTTTATAAACATCATCATATTTAGCAGCCCTAAGGTGATTTTTTATTTCCTCTCATGTTTATCATTTGAATATATTTGTTTATTCCTCTACCCTAATCTTTGATTGTATTAAAAAAAATTTAAATGTAAATTGGAAACATTGAATAAAAAATTAATAGCCAGATCCTTATTATGCAATAAAATGAAAAAGGGAAGGGGGTTATTTTATAGTTTCATTAAAAAAAAAAAGAATGGGGTAATTGGCAAATGCTGACAGGGTCTAAATGGGAATCCATTAAATTGGTATTTAAAGTCTAATAAAACACAAATTGGCGAAAAAGCGAAGGGGTTTAGTGAATAGGGGATGGCTGGAGGTGGTATCGGTTTTCAAACGATTCCACTTAATAGACTATCTATCTTAGATTAAATCGGCTCAGAGGGAAATTTGAAATTTGAATCCGAGGATTCAATTTAGAGAGAAGAGAGTAAGAGAATATTATTTAATTTTGATTTTTAGCGAGAGAGTGAGCATCTCTCTCACGCTGATTCCGAGTGTAATATCCCTGAAAAATCAAATCATTCACCTTTTTGTCTCCTTTGCTTGGTTGCCTTTTTTTTCTACAATCGATCCAATTCAAGAACATACAACTTGTTATCGACTTTTTTTTTGGCGTTCAGTTCAGCTCGGAAGAGTTTTTAAGAAGAACGAAATGGAGAAGACGGACGGGAAAGACGGACGGACAGACAAGCCGGTGGTTTAAATGTAGTAAAAGAGAGAGAGAGAGAAAGTGGAGGGGATTTTTTTCTACTTCTGGACGTGGCGACATGCGCCTCCCTTTGCCTTGGGATTCACTTCATGAATAAGAAATTAGCAAATCCTTCTAAGAAAAAGAAGAAATAAAAAAAAAAATAAAACTGAAGATGGAAATGGAGAAAAATTTAAAAGAAATTTGTGGGATTTAATTAAATTTTTAAATTGAGATAAATAATAAATTTAGCTACAAGTTTAATTGAAATTATATGGAGAACTTTAATAAAAAGTTTTGTATTTACATTAGAGTAGAATTTTCGTCTTTCTAAAGTTCTCATGAGTTTTCAAATCTATGTTTAATTCAGTATCTTTAACTAAGACGAGAGTCCTGGAGTATTTTGCTTCAGATTGTATTAATACAACGCAAGCTTGACTCACGCCCCTCCCCTTCTAAATGACCGACTCTTGTGAATTTATTATTTACAAATGGTAAAGCCCCCCTAGACTCACTTGCTTGCTTTCGGCCAAATGCGTCAAATTTATTCTTGCTCACTGTTGGAGATTTTTAAATTTTCCTCTCTGAATTAAAGTTTTAAATTTCCCTCTCCAACTCCACTTCCTTTTAGTCTAGCCAATCAGCGCTCGGAAAGGCACATACACCTACTCACAGGAAGTCAGTGGCTAGCGCTTTATACTGTATATAGTAATGATATTTGTACAAATTCATATACGTTAGAATAGCTGGCTAGGATGTCGGTATCCACACAGATCTGTGTTCACGAGGTGCAGGTTTTTTCATTAAATAAAAATATTTATTTAAAATATACAAATTCCTAAGTAATTCCTGAATTTGAATATTCGATCACATCACAATAGCCCTCAGGTAACTCTGCGAATAAATAAATAAATAGGGGCACAACTACGAGGAGAGACTGTGACATTCCGTACTACTGAAGGGTGGTAAAGAAGGTTCCCTCTCAGTGATGACTTCTTCGAAAAGAGAAGGATATACGCCGGTGCTGAGGATAAACTCAAACTAGGACATCTTCTCTAACATAGAGGAAGTTGGATAAAAAGAAACGGGTGGAACTATATAGAAATAAGGATTAGTTCATTAGCTAGAAATATGAACGCAGGAAGACAATTTAGAAATAGAAAAAGATGTAACTTCTCGGGATGCCGTTAGAGTACCCGGCTGGGTTTGAGGTATGAGAGAAGGTTCTCTCTTCTTCAAAAAGAGTAGGATACATGCCGGTGCTGAGGACAAACTCAAACTAGGACATCTTCTCTAACATAGAGGAAGTTGGATAAAAAGAAACGGGTGGAACTATATAGAAATAAGGATTAGTTCATTAGCTAGAAATATGAACGCAGGAAGACGATTTAGAAATAGGAAAAGATGTAACTTCTCGGGGTGTCGTTAGAGTTCTTGGCTGGTTTTGAGATATGTGCCTTCGTGCTTGAAAGCAGATAAATAAACTGGGATCCTGGTAGGAATTTCAAATAATAATAATAATACATTCTATTAAATTAAAAGATTAATTTTAAACTAAATCGCACCTATTCTGGTTAATTTCTTATTATTTTTAATAGTGATTATTCAGCTGGAGATTAAAGTCGTTAAAAGCAAAATTAAAAAAAAAAAAAAGATTATGTTCAATCTTCATTTTCTTTTTATTACAAAAAATAACCCGCAGCAGCCTCCTAATATTAGACTAGGAACATTTTTATTTAATTTTCTTAAGTGCAGTAATTGAATGGAAATATAAAGAAAACTCTCGGGAAAAGAATTCTCTTCTTCTTGAATATCTATTAATATTATTTATAAACAAATTCGCTTATGTAACAAATAAAATCTTTAAGTTCTACCAATAAATTATTAGGTAAATGTATTTACAAAAAAATTAGCTCAGATCTAGAAATCAAACTCAGCATTCTTAGTTCTATTCCAAGATAAAACCCTTTCTTTTTTTATTTAGGACAGATTTAAAACTCTTGCTTCATAGTCTAAGGTTCCCGTTCTGATTTTATCTTAATCTAGACTACTACTCATTTTAAATAGATAGGAGAGGGTGTTATAAAATAAATAATAGAATTTATGGACCGAAACTCCTCAAACTTGATTTTTCGGCAAGGGCGTAGGAATGGAAAAACAAAAAATAAAATTTTTTTGATTTTCCCAAATTGTGTAGAAAAAATACTTTTGTTAACATTATTTACTGTTTTATTTATTGTTTTCAGCTTCCTCTGAAGAAGAAGAGCTTTTATGCCTTCGAAATATTAGGAAATAAACTCATTTGAGAAAATAAAAAAATTTTATTTTTTCTTTTTCCCTTCCTACACCCTTGCTGAAAATGTTTATCAGCGTAGTTTGAGGAGTTTCTGTCCATAATTCTCTCGGCATCACTCATTAATCTTCAAACAATAATAGAATTTAGTTAAAAAGAAATTCAGATGCCAAAAAAAAGGAACAAAAGAAATAAGATAACAATGAAAATTAATTTAAGATAATCTTGAGCTATGGGAACAAATATATAGCTCAGGTTGAACGAATTTGAACTTCCAAAAAGATTGTGTGAATTTGAGAAACTTTTGGTATAGATTCGTAGCTAATGTTACTTCCATATAAGTTTACAAATTTGTTATTTATTAATATTATAACATCCCAAAACGCTGGACAAAGAAGGAAATAATTTTTTACTTAAAGACTTTTGGCAGTCAAATTTATTTTAATAAAGCCTTACCAGGCTTTAAAATACAATATATTTGAAGACGGTCGGTTCAGTTGTGGTACAGTATTAAAAGTGATGGTAAGTTAATTCTCTTCTTTAAGAATATACTGTTTAGAGTGGCTTAATGAAAGGGTTAGAGTCTATAATTTTAAAATTAATTAAAATGCCTATCGCGCTTAAACGCCTTTGTTTTATGCGTTTACGGCTTTGGGGTTGAATGAACATAAAAAAAAGAAGAAATTCCATTCATTTGGTGGAATAAAAGAACGATCTTGGTGGAAAGATTTGTGACTACAAACAAGCTTAACTTTTCGAGCAATAGCAATTTTTTCACTTCATTTCATCTATCGGCATCCCCATTTGTTTGTCTGAAACACATACAATTCTACCATCTGGTAGTAGCCACCAATCGGCACGGTGTGAATTAATTTTTATTTCTTATCTCTAGCTTTATTTCTTATCTTTAACTGGTTGAGTATTATACCAATATATTTATTTTTATCTAGATAGAATTCTATTTCCGTTCGGTTGCTTAAATAATAACGTTTAAAGAAGAGATCCTAACTGAGGGTGTGTTTAAATTTTGAGGATCGTTTAAAATGATTGTGTAACACAACAATATTATTATACAATTTTGTGAAGCAAATTCAAGATAAGAATAAATGTTAAACTCTGCGACGACGGGTTTGAACTGTTTCTCAGACTCTTATTTCTATGATTATTCAAGATCACATAACAAAACAAAAAGCGAAGAAGAAATTAAAAATTCATAACAACAAGAAAGTTTCAATTTCTGATAAAGAAATATACTCTATTATATATATATATAAATGAAATGGGAAAAATGTATGTATGTATTTAATGGTATATGTTCTAAATAAATCCACAATTTTCAATGAATCTACTTGAAATTAAGTACACATATAGTACATAGACCAGGGAGTAACGTAGTAATAATTAGAATCTCTTAAATATTTTGGAAAATTAATTATATTCAAATTTCTTCAATATGGGAACACAAAATCAACAAGTTGGCTAGGAAATTAGAGAGACAGGTAGTTGCTCTGTGAAACAGCTTTCTGGCTGACTTTGGGCTGGGAGCGGGGCTACGCAGCAGTTGAAAAAGGAAGAGAGGAAGCATACGACTGACTCTACAAACAGTCATAAATAGACCCTTTTGTGCTCTGCCCAGTCAATAACCTCGCGTGAACTTAAGAGCCTTCCTTAACATCTTAACACTTGCATTGCAACAAGAAATATCTTAAATTGGCAATAAACTGCCTGCCTTCAGGCACTGTATATTAGAGTCCAGGCATTCTTATTTAAGCCATTTGGTAAGCAAATGGCTTAGATAAAACAATCGGACTGCCTGAGATCCCAACCCGCGACCCTTGGTATACAAGGCCAGTAAAAACATTTGAAACAGAAAGCTTTGGTTATGAATCAAAACGTCAGTTACAATAGAGCATAATGAAAGGCTCGCTTTGGACACAGAAGCAACTTCTCTGGATACACAAAAAAGTGTCATTTTTTTAAATTTTAAATACAATAGAATCTAAAATTTAACTAAATTTTTGTCAAAATTTTTTTGTTATTATCACTTATATTCGAATTGTTGGGGAATATAACAACTGCTTTTAAGGTCTTTTGATACCTTATGAAAGTTCACTTTCTCTCTCTATTCTTTTGGAAATTTAAATTTTATTATCACTTTATTTTATTAAATTTAGAGGAGATGAAAGTTTGTTTATTAGTAGAAAAGGAGGGCCATTGAAATAAAATAAAGGAAAAAAAAAAATAAAATCCTCCCTCTGCGCCTTTGCTCGAGCAAACTCTCTTGAGAAAACAACAGGTCGATTTCTAGGGATGTGGAAACAAAAAAAGGGAACGTGCTGGTGATGGGAGTGGGTGGTGGGATAAGATAAAGAAAAAAAAAGCATTTTCAAAATTTCACTCTTCCCTTTGGTAATATCAAATTGCCATCAAGTTTAGCGTGAAATCTCTATAAAAAAAAATTAACTTTGATTGAAAATTGGCTAATTTTACGCTTAAGAAATTTTTAATATTTAATGCAAATTTTAAAAGGAGAATTTTTTTATAAGAAATCAATCAAATGATATTTTCAAATGGAATATTTTTTATAAAATAGTAAAAAAAGATCTGGTGCGACTAGTCGCACCAGATTTTTTGTGTGAGATATATTTAGTTTGCCATAGCACCTTAGTTCCAAACTTGACCACTTGCATTTCATAGGTAAATACATTAATAAATCAGCAGTGTTTTTCAAAAAATTTTACTGATATACTTTTTAAGGGACCTATAAAAAATAGTTGGTTTTTAAATTTTGATCAAAATCGTTGGAGCAAATTTTGAGAAAATCAAAAAAAAAAAAAAAAAATCTTAATTTTTTCCTATGAAGTACAAGAGTAAAGTGTGCTTCAAAAGATTTCAAGGGCAAAATGAGAATATACATTTTAATGAGCATCTAAAGAAGAATTGATTAATGAATTTTATTCAAAATCGTTAGAGCGAATTTTGAGAAAATCGAAAAAACTGAAAAAGCACATCATTAAAGTACTAGTACTTTTTGGGAGATTTTGTTTAAAAGCTTATTTTGAGTGTCCGGGTGGGTATCTAACTTAAATATAAAATTTCAATCCAGTAGCTCAATTCTTTCATGATTAAAATCGTTACACCTGAACAGACAGACAGAGAGGCAGACCAATTTGCGGGACCCACTTTTTTGGACTCAGGAGACCTCAAAACATGTATATCCAACAAAATCACATGATAGCAATATATTATCTCTATATATTTCATATATATGGTAAGAGAATGTAAAAAATCAAATAAATTACGCCTGTATAAAGGCAACCCGTACTACAGAAATATAAAAATATGGAAAAGGCAATCATATATTTATTCAATAGACTATATGTTTAATGGAAAAGAGGATGCAGCCAAATAATAGAGCCTCTATTCAGTAACGAACACTCTTTATTAGGAACGTTTCGGCTGGGATCAACCCTGCCATCTTCAGCCTTCAAAGAGTATATTTATATTTTCCATATATAAATAGAGTTGTCATGGTTTAACAATACAAGTTGATTGCATTATAGGTCGAACGAATGTATTATTTTCTTAATACCAACAAGTGATAACATGAAGGTTGAGCTTATAATCTTTATAAGCTCAACCTTCATGTTATCACTTGTTGGTATTAAGAAAATAATACATTCGTTCGACCTATAATGCAATCAACTTGTATTGTTAAACCATGACAACTCTATTTATATATGGAAAATATAAATATACTCTTTGAAGGCTGAAGATGGCAGGGTTGATCCCAGCCGAAACGTTCCTAATAAAGAGTGTTCGTTACTGAATAGAGGCTCTATTATTTGGCTGCATCCTCTTTTCCATTAAACATATCAGCTACAGCCACGTTCTATTATTCAATTCAATAGACTATATATTTTTAGCACTTTAGAAGCCTACGGGCTTGGTCTAGTTGGTAGCAAGCCTACCTCCTATACCAAACGTCGCGGGTTAGAACCCCAGACAGTCCGATGATTTTATTTAAACCATATGGACCCTCAATAGATATTATAAATAATAACAATTATCGTCAGTCTTAAATGGCCTAAGTTGCCGAAAAGACTGTGTGAGTGTGAGTGTGATTGGGAAAAAAGTGTGTTTAAAAAAAAAAAAAAAAACTAAAAAATAGATATTTTTATAAAAATGTGAATATTATTTTAAGGAATTAAATCTCTATCTAGAACTGAATTAAAATTAAACCTGGTCCGAACCAGTCATCTATTTTCGCATTTGTGATTCTTTTCATTAACGAATGGAGATAAATCTCCTCTAGAAAAGGATGAGAGGCTTCTCTCATCCTTTATCCCAATTTTTGAATAGGAATAGGATTTTCTACTCGAATAAAGAGAAAAGAAATCGATGAAATCTATTATCCTTTCCTCTTAATTCCACTCTTCTCTTCAAAAGAAAATACATTTTTAGATCTAACAATTATACTAATAGATTATTATGATAGTGGATTTGTTATAAGCCTAATTGGAAATTGTTAATATAACAAGGTAATTCATTGCAAGAATAACTAACTGTTTATTAAGATTGGATTATAGAAAAATATTTATAAATCACAATGGTATATAGGAGTATCCAGGAGAGGGGAAGAGGCAAGGAAGAGCAGCTGCCCTCCAAAATTTAAATAAAAATAAAAAATAAAAAATATAAATAAAAAAACTGATCAAGTGAGAAGATAAAAACTACGAGTGAAGTCATTTCTTATCTACAGTTAGGTTGTGGCATTTAATAAAATAATAGAATGGATATTAGAACAGTTTTTGTTAAGTACTGTTATTATAATTATTTAAAGGTTGAATTCAAAAAGTTGCCCCTCCCTTCTATTTTGAGCTGGATACGCCCATGCAATGGTATATAAGCCATCGATTAAATATAAAGTTTTATTAGATTTAAACTTTCTACCGTAGGCTCAAGTTGAAACATTATGTATAAATGAAAGGTAAAATACACTAGGTTATGTGCTTCAAGGTTTTTTACTAATTAAAATTAACACTTAATACGTATTTTAACATTACTGTCATCATCAGAAGTGGTTTTCTAAAATGAATACATCGTGAAGTTATCTACATTAAATACATCATAAAAACATATGGTTACAAAGATTATGTGTGTGAATACTTAGTTAATATTAGGATACATAGATGGTGTACTGTTGCATATATGGCGGCTATAGTTGAATACATAGATTGCTCAAATATGTTTTGTGCCTAGAATATACTAATTAGTGGGGTCTTATATAAGTCTAATTGTTCATTAACTATGTTTTTTCCCTTCTTAATGCCTCTTGTATTTCAAGGGCCTCCCTCAAGACTTATTTTAAGTCTTTCGGGATTTCCTGGACCAGTTTGGCATTCTCTATTGTGCAAGTGTGTTTATTTTCTACCAGATGCTTGGCTACGTTAGGAGTGTCTACTTTATTTTTTCTCCATGCTCTTATATGTTCACCTATTTTAGTGGATATGTTTCTACATGTTTTCCCTATATATATAGCATCGCAGCTAAGTGTTAATTTTAATTAATAAAAAACCTTGAAACACATAACCTAGTTTATTTTACCTTCCATATATATAAGTTGTATAAATAATACACTATTTATTAAATTTTGGATTCATTAACAAATTCGCCCCACTTGTGTATTCCTTTCCTGAACCTTCTAATTACGCTTAAAAAAAAGACATTTCGGTTTAAGTGTGAGTTTATTTGTAACAATTAAATCGTTTCCGTCACTCATTCTGTGGTCTTCATTAGATTCAATTTAGTATACTATCACAACGAATGCTGCATCCCATTTGAATTGAAATAAGAAAACCCTATTAAGAAAATTAAGTGTTTTCTTAATTCACTTGAGTTGGTATTGTCTTCTTTGTGATAATAAGCTGATTTAAACCTGAGGAAGATGAGAGAATGAGACGTTCTAATTTTTACAAATAAACAATAGCTAAACCGAAACAAGTGGTTTATTAATGATTACCCCTGTAAAAGCCAATCTTCTAATTACTCAACTTTCACTGGAAATACTTTCATGCTTCTATATAGATGATAATATTCAATATAAGGGGGTTTAAGTTGAATAAATAAACTCTATTAATAGTAAAACTGGTTATAGAGAAGATAAACAAGATTGTTCTAATTAAACAAGACCAAGCACAGATGAATCTATTGATGATTCAGTCGGCGCTAATTTTTCTGACAACATAGCAGATATTTAAGTCCAATGACCTCAACAGCTTAAGAGAATATAAACAAATAAAATTTTAAAAAATCAGATTATTCTAATGTTGTTGGTTAAAGAGGAATAAGATAAGAGTAAAATTCTGTATTTCAATTAAAATAATCCGTTCATTTTGTATTATACATTCCAATAAAAATTTAAATGAATTATTTTTTTTAAATCAATTCCTAAAATACTTGTTTTTACAACGGGATGACATTTTTAAAATCTTTTTTTCACATGATATTACTATTATTGCCTGTTGGGCTTAAAAGTTTAAATCCCCATTACTTCGGCATTTTTTTTGTCTTAAATTGAACCTTTACCGTTGATTGGGATCAAATTAAACGGTCTGCTTTTTTCTTCCATTAGATTTTATACCATTTTCTTTCTCTAAATTGAATCATTTTCCAAAATCCATTCAATTTTTTAAGAGTTTCCTTTTTACGATATTTAATTTAGTCTCTCTTTAAGGCAATTTATATGTAAATTAGGACTAACCAGTGAATTCAACTTGCACAATAATTTTCATTTTATTATTATTTTTCTCGTATTTAAAAAATAGTCTGTGCGAATTTTCAAAGCAATCTCGCGAGAAGAAGTTTTTTTATTTTATTTTATTTTTTTTTTCGAAAATCAAAGCACAGAACCATCGAAAGACGCAGCGAATAAAGGAAATTGGCTTTAATGGGGCAAAGCTTGAAATGTTTTTTTAAACAGGTCTTTTCAAATAAACAAACGATGTATATAATTACTTTCTCTTACCTATATATATGAATATATATGGAGAGAAAGTATTGAATTCATGTCAAAAATTCGATGTCGAGTTCTTTAAAATATTCTCATTTTGAACACAAAATTGTTTGAAGCACACTTTACTTTTGTACTTCATAGGAAAGATAGGAGAAATGGTTACAATGGTAAGAAAATATAAATATTTTCTCATGTTTATAAATTTTACATCTTTAATTCTAATATGGACCGTTTATTTTGAAAGTGGTGTAAGTCCATTAAAAAAAAAAATGAGATATCACATAATTTATGATTAAATTAATGTAAATTTTCTATCTATAACTAGCTAGTGGTAAATTTCTTAAAAAATTCCCATGTTTTGTACAATTGAAAATTGGTTATTAGGCCTAAATATATTTTTTAATAAACAAATATGTTAACCTTTCATTTTCTCGAACCAATAGAAAATAGACTTACACCACTTTCAAAATAAACGGTCCATATATCGATACACCAGATTTTTTTTCTGAATTTCATGGCCAAAGCATTATAAAGCCCATATGCTTTGTACCCTATATAATAAAATCGCCATGTATATAATAAAATATACAATTTATGAAAAACAATGACCTCTCAAACCGAAAAATCTACGCAGAAAAAGAATTTAAATGTGGATCAATCCCGGTGCCAAAAGTAAATGTTTACTTAGGATTAAGAAAGTCTCGTCGCATTCTACTACTAGTGCCCGGGTTAGGAAAGCAAAATAGTTTCATGGAAAATTCATTGGTGAATCGATTAATCTTAAAGAATTATTAATAAATTTGAAAAAAAAAAAAAAACACTGAATTTAATTTTCTTTGCCAGAATGATACTCTAATCCGAAATATTAAATAATTTTGGCGTAAATCCAAATCTGATTTCAATTTTATTCTTCAATCATTTCCATTCTCTTACCTGCCCCTGCAATGTTCATTTCAAATCCGATTAGGACTGAAAATCTGAATTCGTTCATTTGTGAAAAGTCTATCCTATTATACATGTATAAATGGTCAATTTATTTAAATTTTAACTCGATTATATTATAGATATATGTTGATAAAATAAAATTGGATTAAAATATGCATTTTTTTTAATGTTAAAATAAAAAAAAAAAATATAAAAAATAAATAGCGATATTTATATATTTTTTAAATTTCATTAAAGTAACCCAAGTAGCTAAATGATACATCCCTGTCTGCAATGTAAAATCATTTACAAGCGTGATTTTTTTTTTTGTAAAAATAAGAAGAAACTCTAAAAAGCTGAGATGCATAGCAAAGTTGATATTTTTTTTTCTTTTTTATTGAGTTAAAGTTACGGATCGATGAAATCATTTTCAAAACTCAATAAAGTCTAAAATTCTAATAAATATTTAAAATATAGAGCTTGTCGAATTTATTATAGGAAGAAAATCAAATACATTTAATACTATGAAGAGGGGTGGGTGGATGGGGGTTTATCTTGACAGGGATTGTGAAAAATTTTTGAACTATGTTATTTAAGATATTCCATCAAAGCATGGGTTAACAAATTGCTTTCGCAAAATTAAATAAATAAGCATCCCGCAAAATAAAGGACACCTGGACCTTATGAACGGGAATCTTTTGACATTAATAGTTATAGAGTGAGTACCGGTAATATAGATTAGATAAACAAAATGGCAGATTATAAAAATCTTTTTAAGTAGAATGAGATTGAATTTTTTTCTTGTAAACCATTTTAAATCAAAATTGGCCCGAAGGCTTGGTGTAGTTGCTAGCGTGCTGGCTTTCTATACCAAGGGTCGCGGGTTCGGATCCAAGGCAGTCCAATGATTTTATTTAAGCGACTTGGATACCAAAAGGCTTAAATAAGAATGTCTGGACCCCAAATATATATATAGGCCTATCATTAAATACGAATTATTAAAGTCTTATAAGGAAGGCCTGAGTTGCCAAAAGACTGTGTGGATGTGTGTGTGTGTGTGGGGGGGGGGTATGAAAAAAAGCGTTTTTATTAAAAAAAAAATACTCAAAACTGTGCAAAAAAGAGCGTGTATAAAAAGATTTGTGTGCAAATTAGGTTCCGACCGAAACAAGATTTTCAGCCGAAACCGAATTTCGGCTTCAATTTTAATTTCGGCCGAACGAGAAACTTGTTTTAAACTTTTTCTTAAAATTCCCAATACAAAATTCATATTTTGCTTTTTTTTTTTTTTTTGTATAGGCCTACGAGTCTCATCCCATCTCCCATCTTTTCAAAGTAAAATTTCGGCTGGTTTTTGGCCCAAACCGGAAACCACGACCAAAACCAGGATCTTTGGCCGAAACTGAAACTTCGGTCGGTTTATAGTGTATATATTAAAAATGTTTTATTTTTAGGAAAAAACATTTTGAGTATTATTAAGGGAAATTTTAATTATAGACCACATTTTTGTATTAAATATTTATTAAAAATATATAAATACTGTACAACGTTTTGAGTATTTTTTTTTAATCTCTCCTCCATCCTCTTTTTGCCTAGGATAATCTATGAATTTTATTGGCCTAACTCTCTTCATCACAAAGTTATTATACAGACAATTAGGTAAAGATAATAGATTAGAGACACACTTGAGAAAATTAATTATAAATTTGATAAAATGGTGGATGCAGTCCAGTTAATTAATAATTAATTATAAAGTCAAAACTTCCTTAAGGTCTGATATGACCTAAATAATTAATATTGACCTACTACTTTCTGAAGTAAGTAACAAAGATCTTGATTCATAATCCAGAAAATTGTATGCTAGAGATAGTATAATAAAAAAAATTTTACTAAATCCTTATTTGTTCAATGTTCCTTTGACAAAATTATTATTATTATTATTATTATTTTAAACAAAAAGAAGACGACAAAGTAAAATAAATATTCCCACCGTAATATGCTTTTTTTTTTGTTCGCTAAGAAGATCACCTTCTTTTTCTCTTTGGTGATGCATATTTTTTAGATTATGGATTAAATTCTTGAGTCGCCTCCCTTCCGACGTCGACGTCGGCTGTTTCTAATTAATTGTCCCTCTACTTCTTCAGAGCCACCCTTTCTCAAAGGTATTATTAGAATAGCCCTTGAGAATAGACAGAGAAGATTGTTAAAATATTTAAGAGCAAGATGAAAAGGGCTCGAGAGAGAGAGAAGGGAGAGTAACGGATGGTCCAAAATGGGTGAACGAATAAAAGAGAAAGAAAGAGAGGGAAGAGAGAGAGAGAGAGAGAGAGAGAGAGCAGAGCACTCTGGCGGCTAGAGTGCGAGTGTCTCCGCATTGCGGAATCTTCGCTCGTTCGCATTTCGAGGGTGGTAGTATGGGATCGGATGGGTTGGGCGGGAGGTTTTCGAGTCGCTGGCTGAAAAGGGTTGGCAAATGTGGCATGGGGAACGGGGGATTCCCCCGCGTTCATTGTTTCCCATTGGCTATCGATCGACGACAAAGACCAACTATACTATCCCCCAATCCACCCACTCTCTCTCAACCCCTTATCAAGTATCACACCATGCACATATGAACTAAACCACTTGACACCTGAAAAATTAACAAAAGACCTTTAAGGGAGTTTAATTTTAGTTTAACTAAAACTTGTTTTCTACAAAATCTTTATAAACTATTTTCTATTATAACTTTAGTATACAAACACTTTGCAGATATTTGTGGAAAAGGGGATGAATTTTTCACTGACATTTCACAAAATAAATTTTAAATGACAAGCATAAATTAATATCAGGAGAGAAGTTGCTGTTGATGTTATAATAGAGAATTGGAAAAATCAGCCAAATTGGGATTATCCAGGTTAATAAAACTCCCAGAATAAAATGTTTCAGCCTGTATTTATTTGGCCATCTTCAGTTATTGGGAATTATACACATAGTGCAAGTGCACATGTGATCAAACCAGGACTCGCCAATAATAAATTTTATTTGCTTCATACAAAATTATATGGTTCTGTGCCAAAGCACAGGTATACACTGTGCACTTGCACTATGTGTATAATTCCCAATAACTGAAGATGATCAAATAAATTCAGGCCGAAGGGGAAACGTCTTAATCTGGGAGTTTTATTAACCTGGATAATCCCAATTTGTCTAATATCTCCAATTCTCCATTATAATCACATTACAGGCACAACTTCAAAAAGCAACTATTGTTGATGTTATAAGTTGGAAAAGAGTATCTATCTACAGGAGCAGCAAAGAAAAGAAAGCCTTTGTATGCCAAATGCCGAAGACGTTTCGGACAAAATGGACGAATAAATTTTGTCCGAAACGTCTCCTTCGGGATTTGTGATACAAAGGCTTTCTTTTCTTTGTTGCTCCTGTACTTGCTCTTTTCCAAATTATAATAATAAACATAATAAATAAAACAGTAGCTTACTTTCCTTTCTTAATTTTGAAAGGTGATTTTAATGAAAAATTTTTTTTGTTTAAGGCCTTTTTCGGTATCTAAAGCCATTTAGACCCCATTCCTATTTATTTAAATGATTGATAGCCAATCAAAATGAAATAAATTTTTCTTGGGAAGGGAAGCGAACTCGCAACCCTAAGCACAAGAAGCTTATGTCTTCTCACTGAGCCACGGGTCACGGGAGATAATTCAATAAAAATAATTAAATTTTCCTATTATTTATGCCCAAATTATATTTTGTTATCAAAAACAATAAATTAGGGTTTGTTAGTTTTCCTACAATTTTTTACTTTCTCTTACCTCTATATACGTATATGTTAATATAGAGAGAGAAAGTATTGGATTCATGTCAAAAATTCGATGTCAAGATTTTGATGGATATACACGTTTTGAGGTCCCCTGAATCCAAAAAAGTGGTTTTCGCGACATGGTCTGTCTGTGTGTGTTCACTTTAAAAGTGATTTCGATTACCGAAGGTAAGAGAAAGTTGTGTGCTGTGCGCCAGTCACACCAGATTTTTTTCACCATATAGGCAACCATAGTCGTGTGCTGGGTGCATAACTTTAAGGCCCTTGCTTCAACATCTTTAAGCTCTCTAGGAAGGGCTGAGTCAAAATTATAGCAAACGTATGTTATAATCTACCTTTGGCTGATACATTTGAATACTTCTATTATCTGCAGATAATAGAAGTATTCAAATAGATCAAAATTTGTCCCCCACTATTTCTTGAACTTTATAGATATAGGTGGGGTAGGGGGTCGGTGTAGGAGAGGTGGAGATGAGGCAGAGGCAGGATAATAATGATCAGTTCCCGCTGGTCTCTAAGATTATCAATATTGGTCCCACTCACTGAGGGGAGTGCTCTAGTATTATTATTATTATTATTATTATTATTAGCTAATTAAGAGAGATTTAATACGAACTACAAATTTTAATTAAAAAGTTTGGGAGAATTATTTATTAAATCAATGTAGAGAAAGTTTTTTCTTTTTGTAGATTATTCAGCAATAATTAATAAGGAAAAAAAAACTTCATTTAATCTATGACTAGTCAAATCCGATTATTATATAATTTAAGATCTTATTCAAATATATGGATCTCAAAAACTAATTAATATAACTATTGTTAAGCAATTTTTAATTTCTCTTAACTATATTTAAGCTTATATAGGATTAATACGAAACACAAATTTATAGTGAAGTATTGTTAAATTTGTTATCATTAAAAAAATGTAGAGAAGAATTTTGTTGGAACCGTACAGTGACATGGTGATGGCTAATTTTAAAAAGCCAGTACATGTTGTAGTGAATTGCAATATCAGCCCTTTTGCTGTTCGTTCTGTCATTTACTTCCGACTATGCAGTCCATCAATGACAATGAGTTAAAAATATAGGTGTGTATAATCTATTATTTTCCCCTATGACCATGACTAATGGAGGATTTACAGGGATCAAAAAAATAACTAAATATTTAACAAAATTTACGAGAACAACAAAATTATGGAAAAGATTGAAATTAATATTAATTGGAAACCATTCTTATTAAAAAAAAAATCTCAAGAGAAATAAATAAGTACCTGTAAGTAATTTATGCATGAATGTGTGAAATATTGCAAGAAAGAGGATACCATCTGGCAACCGTAAATTAACAACCAAGAAGACAAGAGGTTTTTATATTGGTTTTATTGTTAATACCCCAGGTGATGTGCTCTTTTATTATCTTTGAGATTTATAGTGATGATGAATATTTAAATCAACCCTATAAGAAATAAATTTATTATTTTCCTATGGACCAGATCAATCATTTTTGGGTATAAAAATATATCTTCTTTAATTCCAACGAAATAAAAATTAAATTGGTATTGAAAAAAAAAAAAACTCAATAAAAATTAAAATTTATAGAAATATAATTTAAAATCTCTTTTTTTATGTTGATTCCAATTAATCGAAAACACCCTGTAGGGGTGAGAGAGTGAAAGAGAGAGAGAGAGCAACATTTATTTTTTGTATTAAATGAACAAATGACAAATAAATAAGAGTAGAAGTGACATAATCAAACGACCATTTGACACCCACAAAGACTCATCATCCCGAAAAAAAAATGGATTCATGGGGTGGTGGGAGTCAGAGTGTGAGGGGTGTAATATTATCAAACTTTGGCCAATCAAATCGATTTGCGATTAAACAAATAAAAAAAAAGAGAAAAATTAAATTAAAAAAGATTTAATGGGGGGTTTTAAAAACTTTTAATTTATATTCCAAAATAAATACCCAGAAGAGATAGAATGGCGAGGATTAAATTAACAATAATAGGTAATATAAAATAAAACATCATCTCTTTGGAATGGAGCATTTATTAGCCATCTGAAAACTAATAAAATTATTATTATTAATAATAGACGATTTAATTCTGCACCTGAGCTTGAATTCTATTTCTTAAGTAAAGGTAATGCGAGAATAATTATTTTATTATTAGATAAATAACGACCATATTTTGCTTCTTAAGCTTTCTTAAGAAAGCTATGTTTAAGAGCAAAAAACCAGGGGGAGGGGTTCAGAATAGACTATAATCTTCTTCATAAAAAAATACAATAAATAAATTTATTAACGACCCACTTAGAGCCCCCAGTCCTCGGTGGTTAAGTCCAAACAAACAAATTTAAATTGAATAATAAGAAACAAAAATTTAAAAAAAAAAACAAACGAAAAGTTGTTTTCTGTGCTTGTCACACCAGATTTTTTGTGTCGACATATATTTAGTTTCCGACAGTAATTTCGAGATGTAAACTGATTTATAGGTATAGGAAAATATTTATATTTTGTTAGCATAGCAACAATTTCTCTTATCTTTACTATGAAGTGTCTGTGTTCAATTTTAAGCATGAAGTTATTGAGCTAAGAGGTTGGAATATTATATTTAAGTTAGGCACCCTGTCGTCATGGGCGTAACTAGGGGGGTGCCGCCCCCTCCCCCCACCCCAGAAAGCTCCCTGACCTAAGAAAAATTGAAAAATTAAGGGGGTTTTCAGGCCCTCCGGAGGATAGCTGGTCCCATGCCCCCCCCCTCAGCGAGGATGGTTGGTCCCTTGCCCCCCCCAGCCAAATTCTTAAGTTACGCCCTTGCCTGTCGTGAAAATAAGCTTTTAATCAAAATCGGCCAAAAAGGACAGGACTAGTACTTTGCTGATGTACTTTTTCAGTTTTTTTTATTTTCTCAAAATTCACTAGAACAATTTTGATTAAAATTCAAAAATCAATTATGTTTTAGATACTCTTTAATATGTATATTCTCATTTTGCTATAGAAATCTTGTGAAGACTACTTTACTCTTGTACTTGATAGGTAAGATGGAGAAATGGTTGCCATGGTGACAAAATATATTTTTACATGTTTATAAGTTTTACATCTTGAATTCAAATGTACCGTACTGTCGGAACTTAAATATATGCTGTCACAAAAAATCTGGTGTGACAAGCAGAGTACACAACTTTCTCTTGCCGAAGGGTAAGAGAAAGTTTTGTGTGACCAGTCACACCAGAGTTTCTTGAAATAGTGTTGTTGAAGTAGAGTGGAAATATGTGTTGTGGGAGTGTTAATGATGTGTTAATAATACACAAACAGACTCATCATTTTTTGACAATGTACGTATAACCATTTATTTTTAATATCATAAAAAATAAAAAATATAGAATACTGTAATAAAAAACAAGTATTAATATATTATATTAAGAAGATTGCGGATTTTTTATTTTGAGAAGGTTTAGGCCTTATTCAGTACAATAAAGTAAAAATAAATTTCTAGGTCTAGTTTACTGAGATCTAAACACTCGTAAAATTAAATAAGTAGGCCTATGTATGGTCTTAATGTTCTACTTTAAATATCCTAAAGCCTTCTACCTGAGAGGGAAATGATTTTTATAAAAGGAAAAGAAACAAAATTCGGATGAAAAATATTTTAAAAAAATTTTTAAAAGTATTAATTTCCACCTGACTATAATAAATATTTATAATTAATGTATAAAAATATGAATTTTGAATCAGATTTCGTATATTTATTGAAGTAGATTAGAATAAAATTGAAATTGAATTATTTCTCGTTCATTTGATATTGCTGTTATTGTATAACATTAACTAACTGGGTGCAATCATAAGAGTAATTTGGATATGAATAAAGCCAAATAATTATTTGAACATGAATATATTATAAAGGTCTATTAGTAAATTAACGTAACGTAACGGTGTCCTCTATTTGTTTAATCAAATGGAAAATTAAATAAACCAGAATGTAAATATATGAGAACTGT
The DNA here is from genome assembly GCA_023213315.1 of Euborellia annulipes. Classification (NCBI taxonomy): domain Eukaryota; kingdom Metazoa; phylum Arthropoda; class Insecta; order Dermaptera; family Anisolabididae; genus Euborellia; species Euborellia annulipes. Next base: position 75,648 of record JAKCPI010000171.1, read on the forward strand.
AATTTTTCATCTCAAAATCACCACATTTTTTTTTTTATTATAATTAATGAAATTTTAAAATAAAGATGATATTTTCTTTAAGCATGGCGCGGATTTATTAAAATGTAATTCAAAAAATAATTTCCACCTTTAGAAAATTTATTTGAATAGTATGGGAATTCATATGGCTTCATATTTGAAAGTTACATTGTAGAGGCAAAAAGAGTGACAGACACATTCATATAGGATAAATTAAATAAAAATATAGTGAAATAGATTAAGATTTTTTAATAAATGTGATAAATATTGATAGTTTAATGTTATTAACGCATTTGAATGGTATTTTTGAATTGGGTGACGTGAGTACTGTAGGTTGTGTGGGGTCCGGGCGGTGAATCAAAACATTGGAAATATTTTATTGTAATATCTATAAAATAATGGTGTAGGGGTAGGCGCACTACCAACTACACCAAGCCCGAGGGCGCACATTTAAAGTTATTTTTTTGCAGATTATAAAGCCTAATCTGACCACTACTTTAGGAGTCAAAATGTAAATAAATATTGACAAGTAAAATTTTTCAGATCTTTGAAAAGAAACATAGTTTGATAAAGAAAATAATTGTAGGCCAAAGAATTTAAAATTAAAAATTAACAATTTTTGGGAGTAATCTTTGTTCCATTCCAGGAGATGTTTGGTCCACCAACATACTCACAAAAATTGTAATGTACCTATGACTTCGAGTTAATTAAATTTAATATCTTATTCAAATGATTCTCGAAAAAACTTATTTAAAAAATTTTTATTTCTTCAGTAAAATTACTTCAAGAAATTCATTACAAAAGTTCAAGAATACAATATAATTTGTTAAACCAGCGGTTCTCAACCTTTTTTGATGTGCGGCCCACTTTTTCCTTAAAAAAAAAAAAAAAAAAACGCTGAGGTCCATGATATACATTTATATGGCCTATATAAGTTATATATATATATAACTAAAATATATATATATATATTTTTTATCTTTCCTTAGACGTCCGCGGCTCAGTTCCAATTACCACACTGGTTGAGAACAGCTGATTTAAACAACTAAACATATTTTATATAAATAAACTTTGTTTTATATAAATGTTTAAAAATGTGTAATAGAAAATCTATCAAGAATTTAAATACCAAATTTCACTAAATTACATCAAAGTAAATTGAAACCAGCGTACAGACAACATGACTCTCCATGAAACAGAATACTGGGAAAATACTAAAAAAAAAATTATATTACTAGAATTATTCTAATGAGTACAAAATTAAACAAGATATTCTATGATATTAAAAAAAATTCCTAAAATTAAATTTATGATATAAAAAAAAAAAAATACGGAATTAAAAATATGTAAATTTTATACATATGTATAATTAAATATAACATTCAGTTTATTATTTCATATGATAAAAAAAATTAAATTTTTTGGTTAATTCCCTTCCATTGGAATAATGATAATAAAGGCCGGGCGTTACAATTCGCGTCAAATGATTGTCACTGCTTTTGTAGTTGTTGTGTTGTTGTTGGAGGATGTTTCTCTTTGGGAAACAAGTTATAACCCAGCAAGAGTCATGCATGGATGCGTTGCAAATTCGCTAATTAAATAGATTAGCATTAAAATAGATAATTAGACTAAATATCCTAATAACAGAGAAAAATCATTTATATGCAGGATGGACCATCAAATTCTGTTTCAAGCTCGGGTTAATATAAAAAAAAGTTTTGTTAATTATAATGGAAGAAAAAAAGATTAAGGTAATAATCCGTTACTTGATATCAACGATGAACTTCAACCCTTGATATTAAATCGACCCCCATACCATTCTCTTCATAACACGATTTTGCCAATTAAATATGCAAATATAATTCGCATTTCCTTTTCAATATCAAATCGAGAATTGCCGAATTTATAATTTTAGCGAGTGATTCAATACATCTTTATTAATTGACATTAGCTCATTGAAATTCATAAACAACAAAGATAATATACAAAGCAATAGCCATCTAGAAAGTAATTTGCATACTTAGAAATGAAAGAGAAAAAAAAAGATAGCCTGTCAATAATAAAATTTTCATCAACAAAAAGATAAACGATTGATCAAACTAGTGTTAGAGCCTAAGGGGGATCGGGGATAAAGGGGTATGCCCCCCGGCGGGTCGAGGGGGGGTGGGGGGAGAGAGGGGTGTCGGTGGGGGGGGGGGGGGGGTGTGGGGTGGGATTCTGAAAATTTCTTTTTTTTAGTAAAATAATTTAGAAATGAGTGTGTTGTTTTTTTGTTTGTTGTTCTTTATTTTTGTTAAAATTTTTGGTCCAATATTCTCTTTATATAATTTAAAATTTGAATAATCTAATTAATTAATTTGAATAATTTAATGTTAATTTAATTTTGGTCAAATAATCTACATTTTCGCTTTTATTTTGTGTTTAATATTTTATTATATTATTTTTGCATGTGTCTATTATTTGTTTCATTTCATATTTTTACACCTAGGTTTCCATATTTATTTATACTTTAGTTGTGTTGGAAAGTGCTATTTGGAGAGACACCCCTTGTGTGCCCCATAATGACACCTCAATAAATCGTTGTATTTCTTTTGTAAAACTTTGTTTAATTGGTGATTTAATTTTATCTTTTTTCAGACATTTATTTATTATTTATTATAGTTTTATTTAATTCCTCAAGAAGGTGGGGATTTATTAGATACAAATAGGTCTCACTTCACTATATAGATCGTTGTGACGGATACCTTACTTGCGTGCAGTATAAAGCTTCCACCCAGTGGATGCAAAATTCCCATTGGCCAAACAAGCCTCATTATGTTACATTAATAACCTCACTACCTGAACAGTAGCGTAACTAGGCCGGGGCGAAAGGGGGCACTTTCCCCCTCCCCAGGGCGCATCAAGCCTTTGGCGCCACTCGATACCGACATCGGCGCCCTAGGGCAGCGTTTCCCAACCTTTTGAAGTCCACGGCACCCCAAAGGTGCATTGGGAATAATATTACACACTAGCGGCACCCTTCCTTTTTTTTCCTTATCAAATCGAATATTTTTTTCCACCCTGGGGCAAATTTTTTTCCCTTGCGTGAAAATCATTTGACCTTTTTTTGGCAAAGCTTAATTTTTTCAGATCTACGGAAAATTTTGCCGCTTCCATTTTAATCATTTGACCTTTTTTTTAGCAAAACTTTATTTTTTCGCCTCTTTATTTTATTTTTTTTTATCTAAATATCTCGCGGCACCCCTTAGGCATTCTCGCGGCACCCTTGGGTGCCGGGGCACACCGGTTGGGAACCACTGCCCTAGGGCATCTAACAAGGGAGCCCCCACGGGTGGTAGGTCAGCGATTTTTTTAAAACTCATAGGATTTGAAGATTAGTATCTGGACATCAATTTCCTAAAGCAGTACGATGCACTACTCAAGAACACTCGAGACTTTGAAGATTTCCGAGTTCTTTAAGTTAGTTATTTGTCAACAATGTCAGGTAGCTACCTTCATACAGATACTAATCTTCAAATCCTGTGAGTTAAAAAAAATCGGTGACCCACCACTCGTGGGGTCCCCTTGTAAAATATAGTCCATGGACGATCATTTTATCATATTCTTTCCATAGATTGTCTAAAAAAATTTGATAGTTTTTTTTTTTAATTATGAATTCTACTTTTTAAAATGAATTTATTATAAAAACAAAATCTCGACATCGAATTTTTGACATGATCGTAATACTTTCTTCTATTTATATATTGCATATATAGGGTAAGAGAAAGTAAAAAATAAGTACTATATACACGGCTTTTTACCTAAACTCTTTTTTTTCACCGAAATCTCCGGCTTTTGTTAAAATTTCATAATAAATTCATTGTATATCACAAATCCGGAGAAAAATTTTCAAAAATAAAAGTCGAACGAAACACGGCTCTCTAGTTGAGCTTCGTCCCCCTCCCCCCTCCCGCCCTCAAAGCCTAGTTACGCCGCTGTATCTAAAGTTATCAAATCTAAAATATCTAATAAGGTTGAAATAATATTCAGCTTTTTCCTCATTAAATATTGTCAACAGATTTTAATCAATAATTTCGCAATCTTCTCAGAAAATCAATAGATTTGATAAAAACACGTTTAGTATCGTAATTTCGATTTTCTCTTATTAAGTGGTTTAAGTGGTTTTTAATAAAAAAAAAAGTTATCTTGGTTTTTTTTTAAACAAGAATTTTTAATAAAAAGCAACTTTCTCTTAACTTCGGTAATTGAAAGTTGTGTTCTGTGCTTGTCATACCAGATTTTTTTTATGTCAACACATTTAGATATTTTTTACCGGTAGACAGACACGTGGACCATTTTACGGGAACCACGTTTTTGGACTCAAACGTGTATTTCCGTCAAAATCTCGACATCAAAAATAGGTAAGAGAAAGTAAAAAGCAACCTGGCTACGCTTTTGAATATAGACTTCATAAGTTACACAAAATAATTTCGAACATATCACTACTTTGATTGGAAATAGTTTTTAGCGTTTCCCTTAAAAAAAAAAATATGTTTATTAAAAAATTATTTAAGCTTACGCTTAATCAACCAAATATAGAGAAGAAGAGAAAATCATTTAAATATAAATGAAAAATGTATTCATAAAAGAAGATTAAATAATTTCCATTTGAAAAAAAGCTTAACAGAATTTTTTTAATTTGAATTAGATTATTGATATTATTTAACTTTATATGGATATCTTATTTATTATAAAAAAAAAATCCCTATTGATTTTATTTATTTTTTAATTTTTTTAATGAAATCGTTTTTTTTTTTTTTTTGTTATTTGTTCGAATTAATTCTACTGGATAAATTAAATCCAGAATATAAATATAATTGAAAAAAAAAAAAAAACGCTTAGAAAAAAACTTGGAATAATAAATGGTTAATCATTAAAAAGGCTCCATCACTGGCGACATTGATTGCCTTTTCGTTACACCCCCGGCCTTTTTCTTTCCTGTTTCACTCTCATCCGGCCCTTAAAGGGCTCCTTTCACTCGTCTTCCTCCATCTTTTCGGTTAGGGATTTAACGAATCTTCAATATCAATCTTTAAATTCACGCTAAAATCCCATGAAAAGTGAAAAAGAATCCATGGAACTTTGACTCGTTAGAAAATGACCCTTTAATTCTTAAGATTGAAAAAAAGTGTTCGAGTAATGAATGTATTAAATACTGTATTTCTATCATTTTACCCGAGAAGTTTTCGCGTTTGTATATAGCGAATTCTAAGCTAAAAATTAAGCACCTCTGATTCTTGTTTATTTTCAGTGGCGTCATTTGGGGCTCTGATTTTTATAAAATTTTATATTATTCTAAATAAAATACTCCAAAATACATCTACGAGTATACAAACTGTACAAAATTAAACAATTAATTAAATTAAATGTTTTGGCCAAATTTGAGTACCCATTTGTAAGTAAATTTTAAGAAAAAAAAATGTTTGCCCCCCCCCCCCCCCCCAAGAAAAAGTTGAAATGACGCCACTGTTTATTTTCCCTTCCAATAGTTGTATTTATTTCTAGAATTGATAATAACCCTTTCTATGAGAAATTTTTAACTTTGCCCATCAACAATGTAAATCGAAATTGAACTGAAGCTGCCAAACAGGTCTATTCTCTAAAAACAGGCGTTAAAATTTAAAATAAACAAATGGGTTTTAAAAAATAATGTAAAAACAATTAGCGTTAAAAAATGCTATTCAAAATCACTTCCTTGCCTCAAATAGCTAATCTGTAAACACAAATTTAAAGCCAAAGCGTTAACTTTTAGTAAATAGTGTTAAAAATTAATGCCATGTCTAGGAGGCGCCTTTAATATTTTAACGTCGTGTTTAAAATAAACATGGCGTCCTTTACCTAAAAAGTAAGGTTATGATTTTGATAGCTTTGAAATAAAAGCAACATGTTAACGTCGCTGTTAAAACTTTGTTTAGGGAATAGCATTTTTTTAACGCTGATTGTTTCTACATTACATTTCAACACCCATTTATTTATTTTAAATTTGAACGCCTGTTTTTAGAGAATAAACCTGAATATGCGTTTTGAGATCCCCTGAAACCGTTTAAGTAGTTTTTGGAATAATGTCTGTGTGTGTGTGTATGTCTGTAGTAATTTTTTTTCTCAAACTCAAAAACTATTCATTCAATTGTTTTGGAATTTTGCACACATAAACTAGGGGTAGAGGCCAAGAACTAAAAAGCTTTTGGTAAACATTGGACCATCAGGGGGCCTCTAGAAGGGGACCAATATTTTTTTCTTAAATAGTGGGTGGGCAAAGTTGTGCGCTCGGTATTCCGGCCCTTTATTTTTTGTATCTTATTTCATGTGATGCAATATTAAAAGGGAGTCCTTTCTAAACGTCACCTCCAAATGTAGCGCAGTAATCCAATCTCCTTCTGCTTTTGTATTGCCAGAATAATATGAGAAAGAGAGATACAAAATTTGTTATATCAAAATTCTAATTTAAAATGAAATTTGAAGAATAAAATTAAAAAATCACTCGTGTGACTCGGAAAATCTTGCTTTTAAGAAATTACAGGTGTAGGTGTGTTTATTGATCTTCTCACGAAAATGTGTGGGATGTTCTTGTGAAGAAAAGAACATACTCTTTTGGCCATCTTAAATAAAATACGATATTTTAAAAGTTTTCATCGGGATTTATTTTAACGAATCAATCTAAAAATTTTCGTAGCCCTTGACCCATGGCTCAGAGAGAAGACACCAGTTTTTCGCGCCGGGGTCCCGGGTTCGCCTCCCGTCTCAGGGGAGAAAAATTTATTTGACTACAAATCATTTGAAATAAATAGGGATGGGGCCTAAATGGCCTTAGATGCCAAAAAAGACCTTAAAAAAAAATCGCCGTTCACTCAGGCAACCTGCAATACTGACTCCATCCGGAGGGCCTAGCAAGAAGAATCGACAACAGCCACCAAAGATCAATGTTGTTAAGCATAGTCAAGCGGTGCTGAAAATCGGGATAGGTGGGCCCCGACAAACAAGATCGTTGAACACCCACCGGAAGCCATCTATATATTATTTAAGTAAATAATATAATAAATTTATAAACTCAAATGACGTTAACAGCAAAAATGATTGAACAAAAAAAAAATTCGGACTCTATATCTATTATTGAATCGCTCGAAATCATTTTAAATTATAGATTCATCGCTCCAGAACGGTCTTAAGTTTCTAGAAAAATTTAACAAATACTTATGAGAGTCCGTTTTTTTTTTAATGGGTGCATAAAGTCCGAAGACCAGAGGTCATATGCAGTATGGAAGAATATAGTTAAAAAAAGGGAAAAGCATAAAAGGGGAACTCAACTGCGAGGACTGAGAAGATGTCTGTTGAGATTAGACTTGAAAGTCTGAAGATTGTAGGTTTTTGGGAAGGGAGCTTGTTCCATTCGCTCGAGGTCATGGAGACAAAGGAAGATTGGAATTGACTTGTTTTATTAGTTGTGAGTTGAACAGCATAGGGTTGGAGCAATTACTCGATTTTTCTCAAATTAATGAGAGCGGAGAAAAACACTCTAATTAGATCTAAAATATAATTTAATTTCTAGTACAGGATGGTCTAAAATCAGAGTTCTTTTCTCGCTGTTATCGTAATTTTATATAACAATTTTATTTCTATACTTTTTATGTACCGTTTTAACTCCCAAGTTATAAAATTATTGAATGTATTATGATAATTGCTAGTTATAGTCGAAATATTAAAGATTAGAGAGATAATAATCTAATTATTTATTTAAATCAAATGAATATTATTATTTTAACTTCGTTTGGAACAGAAAAACCACTAAAAATAAAAGCGGCATCATTAGCACCTTCTTTAAGTAGGTAGTTACTTTCATCTTGAATAGACATGAAGTTGTTACGAGGGTCAATCTAAAGGCTTTTAGGGAAAAGATCAAAAGAGCCCATTGAAGTCGGATATCCGGACTATATCTATAAAGTTCTCAGTAGAAAGAGACTCAAGTTGTCTCTGTCGTTCTTCAACAACAACAACAACAACAAACTTTTTTCAACGATCGTAAAGGGTATATATAATATCAATAGAAGCCCTTGAACTTGTCAAGGAATTTGACGTTTTCTTTTTACTGACCGTCACTACAGTAAGGGTTTTTATGGTGTGACTAACTAAGTCCTGCTCCATCTTCATTATCCAACAGAGAACACTTACGTACCTTAAACAAAAGAAAGAGGGGAAAAGTTTAGAAAATATGTGATAATGAGAAGAAAAACAAAGTATACATTAATTAACTAATTTCATTTAGTTCAGTCTTTTTGTCTCACTATAAAGAAAAAAATTTAGACATCTAACGAAGATTACTCAATTTTCTTTGAGTAACGAAAAAGATAATTATTTCCATTACAGAAGAGATACGTTGAATGAAAAAAAAAGAAAAAGTGTAAAAAGAAATTTTTTATTGACAAGATATTTGAGAAAGAGAGAAATTCCTATGTGGGTGAAATTTAATCAATAAAAAAATTAATTATTTTACTAATTATTATTATTTATTATTCAACAATATTAAATATCTAATTTCCCTAAGGAACTAATAATTAAATAAAAAATCTGGTGTGACTGGTCACACAGCACACAACTTTCTCTTAACTTCAGTAATCAAAAGCTGTGTTCTGTGCTTGTCACTCCAGATTTTTTGGTATCCAAATGGCTTAAATAAAATTATCGGGCTGCCTGGGATCCGAACCCTCGACCCTTGGTATACAAGGTAGGCGCGCTACCAACTACGCCAAGCCCGAGGGCACGGAGCATTCTAATTTCAAGATGTAAAATTTATAAGAATGGAAAAATATTTATATTTTATTACCATAGCAACCATTTCTCCTATCTTCCCTAGGAAGCACAAGAGTAAAGTGGTCTTCATAAGATTTCAATGGCAAAATGAGAATATACATTTTAAAGAGCATCTAAAAAATAATTGATTTTTGAATTTTAATCAAAATCGTTAAAGCGAATTTTGAGAAAATCGAAAAAAATACTGAAAAAGTACATCAGTAAAGTACTAGTAAAAATTATATTCTTTACGAAATTCTGATAAGTTTGAGTGTGTAATTGTTGAAGTTATAATTTCCTCCATAGTAGTACTCGTAGATATATTTTGAAATATTTTATTTAGAATAATATAAAATTTTATAAAAATCAGAGGGGGCATATGCCCCTGCCCCTGCCCCCCCCCCCCCAAATGACGCCACTGTATATAAAGGGAGAGCTTAGGAAAGAATATGGAGAGTAAATCATATAAGACATGTAATGTCTATTAATAAGTTTTCTCATTTCAATTGGACCATTGAACTAGAGATTTGAAGTATTTTATTTATTTAACTAATTATTTCAACTTTTAGTTCAAAAAGATTATTCGGACGTCTTAGCTTTATTAAATGCATTTTTCTAGCTATTCAATTAATAGAAAAACTTTTATTAAGATTTTTTTAGTTTTTGTACCAAAACAACAAACTAAAAAAATATGTTGGATGTTGGTTTAAGTAGTGAACTATTTTATTCTTTAACTTCAACCCTTAATTAGTGAGAGAGGGGTATTTTAGTAAAAGCTTCCTTAAAAAGGAATATCCTAATAGGGTCTCCTCAACTCGGAAATCCTCCTTAACATAGATTAGGTTAGGGCTAAAAGCTTGGGTGGAATTATAAATAGGAGGAAGGTATAGATAGCTAAAAATAAATATTCATGAGATAGAAGGTACTAAGAGAGTAAACAAATGAGAATGGCAAAAGTTAAAACTATTATTTAAAACTAAAAAAAATCACTTTGCCTGAGTATTATTATAAAATTAGTTCACCCTCAATCTGGGAGTTCTGTATGCATAAATAAATATTCCCTTGATTATTCTTATATAAATTAATAATTTTTTTTTTTAATTTAATCAAAATTTTAAATTTTTTTAGGGATTTAGTCATCCGTTTTATAATATAGACCTAAAATAAGAGCTATTCATATCGCCTGCTGAGAATCATAGTGACGAAAGTCGGAAAATTCAATTCTCGAGTTAAGCATAACAAACGTTGTTAAAACGTCTTCGTCTTACCTTCGGTAATCGAAAGTTGTATTCTGTGCTTGTCACACCAGGTTTTTCGTGTCGACATATATTTAGTTCCCGACAGTACGGAACATTTGAATTCAGATGTAAAATTTATAAGTATGGGAAAATATGTATATTTTGTTACCTTGGCAACCATTTCTCCTATCTTTTCTATGGAGTACAAGAGTAAAGTGGTCTTCAGAAGATTTCAATGAAAAAATGAGAATATACTTTTTAAAGAGAACCTAAAAAATAATGTTTTTGAATTTAATCAAAAATGTTTAAAAAAATTTTGAAAAAAATAAAAAGAAAAGGGGTAACCCCCCCGGGGGGAAAAAAAAAACCTTTTTTTTAATCTAAAAATTAATTGATTTATGAATTTAAAAAAAAAATCGTTTGAGCGAATTTTGAGAAAATCGAAAAAAACTGAAAAACTACATCAGTAAAGTACTCTTTGGCCGATTTTGATTAAAAGTTTATTTTCACGCTCCCGGGGGGGGGGGGGGGGTGTTTAACTTATATATAAAATTTCCGCCTCATAGCTCAATTCCTTCATGCTTAAAATTGAACACCCACCCACCCACAGACAGACCAGGTCGCGAAAACCACTTTTTTTGGATTCAGAGGACCTCAAAACGTGATCCATAAAGGATCGCCACCTCTGTCCTAGGATGACTTTCTAAATCACTCCTTGCAATAATCTCTTATGGTAGGATATCGAGTACGGAGTAGTGAGTGGGCTGGGACCGTTGTTTTGTTATTGGTTCGAGAAATTTTCTGAACATTAAAGTGAAATCATGTGGAAAAGTTAGTTCAGTGAGATCAGTTTCATAATAACTTTAAACATTATTTTGTAGAAAAATGAAAATAAAAATTCAATTTCAAATTCTATAATGTGTGTTGCAGTTCCTCCTCTAACCTCTCTTTTTAATTTCATTTAAGGTCTTTTTCGGCATCGAAGACCATTTAGACCCCGTCCCTAGGCCAGTACACTAACCTCTACACCAAGGTCCGAGGCGATGACGATGTGAAAGGTGATTGTTCGCAAATCTGGAAATTGACAATAGAAGATATCGGCCAGGTGGGTAGTTTCTAACGAAATAAAACTCCAAATATAAGAAAATGTTTTATTTCGATAAAGGCTACTATCATGACTGACATCATCTCTTGTTAATTTTCTGATTTGCGAAAAGTCGTCACTAATAATAAAAAAAATTATGGACAAGACCGTGACTACTAAAGAGAAGTTACATAGATGACATACTCTCTTCTTGTTGATAGAGCTTTTAATATCTCTCTTCATTTTAATTATTTTCATACGTTCCGAAACAATTCGAACTGTTCTCACTGATCTGACTAATCCCTTCCACATGTAATTACGCTACTCTCAAAAGTTTCTCGACCTAGTAACAAATTCGGTTAATCAGATAATTCTAACTTTATAAATACTAATACTAAATCTTTATTTTGGATAAAAATTTTCTAAGCCTAAATTGTAGGCATGAATAAAAATTGAATCTATCACATATCTTATTATAATATAATAATAATATAATCTGAGAAGCGAAGATATCTTGATCTCTCCGACTCACTCTCTCTTTCCTATTTGCCCCATCTATTTAAAAAGTTTTAAAAAAAGTTGAGAGAGAGATCAATTTTGTTTAAATCTTTAAAAACCATTTTAACTTTTTATAAAACTTTATCTCTTTTTTTTTCTTGAGTACTTTTGGTTATATTTATTAAACGCAATCCAAGAAGACGAATAGAGAACACGTTTTAAAAATATATACAGCGAGATGTGATGGCACAGAAATCAAATGTTAAATGGAAAGTAGCCCATATTTATTAAAAAAAAAAAAAATAATTGGAAAAAATTTTCAAGTTTTATGTAGCTATATCTTCAAATGAATAGTAGTATAACTATTTAGATTATCCTAGAATTAAATTTCAATTAATATTTTAACAGTGATTTATTATTTGAATTTTTTATATATAAAGAGAACAGCTTTCAAGTTTAGTGAACTTAAAATATGCCCTCGGGGCTTGGTGTAGAGGTTAGCGTGCTAACCTCGTATACCAAACGTCGCGAGTTAGGACCCCAGGCAGTCCGATGATTTTATTTTTATTTTTTTTTTTTAAACATTCACACTTTTTTTCTCATTCACACTCACACTCACCCACACATTCACACAGTCTTTTCGGCAACTTAGGCCATTTAAGACTTTAGACGATAACCGTTGTAATATATATTATCTATTGTGGGTTGAGGCAATTCTATTTAAGCCATCTGGTATCCAAATGGCTTAAATAAAATCATCGGACTGCCTGGGTCCGAACCCGCGACGTTTGGTATAGGAGGTAGGCACGCTACCTACTACGCCACACCCGGGGGCGATGATTTTATTTAAGACAATTGGATACCAAATGGCTTAAATAAGACGCCTGGACCCCATATATGTATGTTAAATCATGTCTTATATGGCCTGAGTCGCCGTGTTTTTGAGTGTGAGTGTGAATGAGAAAAAAGTGTGAATGTTTAAAAAAAAAAAAAAAAAACTTAAAAAATTAATGTATTTTTTTTAACAATGATAATTTGAAATTTAATCTTAAATAATTATTGAAAATAATTCCACTTTGTAAAAATGATTAATTTCTTGTAATAAATGAATTTTTATTTTATTTTTTTTTAGACCAAGAGAATAGGGTTAGATCCCTGAAGAATATGAAAAAATAAACTCCACAAGTCTTAAATTATTATTTTTTGGGGAGGGTGCTTCCTATGGCCCTTTGGTGGTCTTATAACAACAGTCTTAACTGATCTCTTTCGGGAAAATGTAAAAAAAAAATAGCATTTATTTAATATGTAAAAGAAAATGTTAATTTTCTCTTTTAATTAAAAAAATTATAATAATATTCTTCTTTTATCATTACTAGGCTATTATAAAGCGCTAGCCACTGACTTCCTGTGTGTAGTGTGTATGTGCCTTTCAGGTCGCTGATTGGCCAGAGAAAAAGGAAGTGGAGTTTTTTTTTTTTTTTTTTTAACACTCACACTTTTTTCTCATTCCCACTCACATTCACACACACATACACACAGTCTTTTCGGCAACTTAGGCCATTTAAGACTTTAAACGATACTCGTATTTATATAATATATTTTTATTTGGGGTCCAGGCATTCTTATTTACGCCATTTGGTATCCAAGTGGCTTAAATAAAATCATCGGACTGCCTGGGGTCCGAACCAGCGACGTTTGGTATACGAGGTAACCTCTACGCCAACCCCCGAGGGCAGGAAGTGGAGGGAAATTTAAAACTTTACAATTTTGCAATTGCTCGCTTTCGGCGAGCAAACAGTAAGCATGAAAAGGTAAGAGGGTCCAGATGGCGTAGTACCCTCGCAAGTGACCAAGTCCGCCGAGGGCGGGATTTATAACTTGTCTGTCTATATTAATTAGGTATGTAGCCTTTTTTCTCTACATAGAGGAAAGTTCTTTCCAGAGGACCAAGACTAATTTTGGGAGATCTAAAAAGAATAAATTTGACAATTTCAGGGGGAGGGGGTGCCTCCTGTAGGTCTCCTGTTTGTCAGTAAAATTTTGATTCTTATTTTTAATTTATTATATTAGTATAAATTCTGGAATAATTTTAAAAATTCTTTTAATAACTTATTGTCTTAAATAATAGCTTACTTGCAAAAAGCAACATCAAATTAATACAAATTGTAACTAATTTTTGTTTCAAATAAAACAAGCATTATTATTATTATTATTATTATTATTATTATTATTATATTAATAGCTTACTATATTTCTTTAAAAGTAGTATCTACTACAGTATTTCATTATTTTATCTGGTCGTTAAGGAGTGGGAAGATTTAAAAATCAATTGTAAGCCCTGAGCCAATTAAGGTCACAATCATTAATTTTAATTATCATCGCGGATAGGGAAGGGATTCTCTCTTTAAATCCTTTAGGGCTAATTGGCATCCGAAGACTTAAGAATATTAACCAACTAGAAGTCAGGTTATTATATGAATATATATATTTACATTGGGATAGTAAGATGATAAGGAAAGAGAGAGACGGAGAAAGTAAGGTGAGAGGTCAAAGCCTTCAGTTTGAAATTAATTGGCCGGAAAATTAGAGAGGAAAGGATAGGGAGAAACAACTTTGTTTACTCAAAGTGACCATCCGATCCATAAAAGGCTATTTATTCAAATTGCTAAAAAGAAAAAATTTTTTATAAAAAAGATCCTAATTTTAAAGTAAAAAAAAAAATTTAAAAAGAAATAGACAAGTTGTTTTTCTGTCAAATTACCAAATTTGTTAAACCCTTTTCTGAAGGATTTTTTACTTTCTCTTACTTATATATTATTCCATGAATGCAATTTTTATTAAAAATTTTATAAATTTTTTTTTTTTTATAAAAATGCTCACCTATTGTGCAATATTGGATGGGTAAAATTAATGATTTGCAAAATATCTGTTGATTGTACTGAGGATGATTCCATATCACTGTCTAATATTTAATCTTGAAGAGAGAAAAAACAAGAAGAAAATGCAGCCAAAGTAGATTCTTTATTGAGATCAGCACAGGCCTAACGTTTCAGTCCTAGGTTTGGACATCATCAGATGGACTGTGTCAAAAAGAAAAGTATATCGACGCTCTCAGTAGAAAACTCCACTTTTTTTCGAAAATAATTTTTTGTATTTTCTGTTGAAAAATATCATTCTCCTTATGCCCTGAACTGGGTAAGAGCGTAATTCAAATTTTTCAGTTCGAAAAGTTGTCGCAAGAAAAGTGTTTAACAGTGGCTCTAACAATGACAATGAAATGTTTTTTGGCTCTCCTGAAAAATAAACAAAAATGGAGTTAGGCACTTTACTAATTAGAACGTCGATATATGCTTTTTGGGCACATCCCCAGCTCTGACGATGACCTAAACCTAGGACCGAAACGTTACGGTGTATTGATCTCAATAAAGACACTACTTTGGCTGCATTTTCTTCTTGTTTTTTCTCTCTTCATCTACTCTACAGCCATTCATATAAACTATATTTAATCTCTTTTTAAAATCTATATGGCAGCTTTCTATAAATAACCTCATGGATTATATTAGCAGACGTGATGATGCTATTTATAGCGAAATCAATCACGAGTATCATCATCATACTATAATAGAAAGCACTAGCGGCTGACTTCCTGTCCCTGTGCCTATCAGGGCGCTGATTGGCTACACTTAAAGGAAGTGGAGCGGGAGAGGGAAATTTAAGTCAGAGAGGGAATTTTGAAACTTTAAAGCAAGGGAGACAGGGGCTTAGCCGTCTGGCAAATGGTAAAGCCCGCGCTTGGCGGGCTTTACCACTTGTAAATAAATAATAGGCCCCGTTAAATAATCAATTAATTTTTTTAATCTTGGTGAAGATAAAATTTGTAATCCTTTATTTCTTCAAGAATGACAGGGTTATTATTTTTTCATTTTATTTTATGCTTTTCGGTTATATTATTTAGAGATTTTTTTTTGATAAACTAATTTTTTAACGTCTCAGAAATTTAAATTATTCATCGTGAATAATTAACTTTTTTTATTTTAAAATACATCAAGTGAATAAATTTATTTTTCAGTAGCTTTGCCTCAGATTTGGCCATGTGTGCTAGAAAGGCTGTTAAGTCATATTATGGCTAAAAATAAATTTCTTCAAAATTAAAAGAGGCCTACGAGGATAAGAAGCAACAAAAAAAAAAAGTAAAACGATAACCTTCATAATATATAACAATGTTTAGACATCGTTTGACCCTTTATATAGCTACATGTACCGGTATTATATGAGGCCTGTTTATCTTGTAAATAAATTTTAAGATGAAGCAACATACATTATTTAACACAAATTTCTTTTCTCTCAGAGAAAATGAAAAAAATTAAACTTTTATTATAATGAATAAACAAATACGTCTATTCTTATTAGAAAAATTTTTATTAAAAGTAAATTAGCAGGATCAAAATGTAGTCAAAGCTTTATGAAAATCAATTTTTAGTTAAATGTTAAAGTGAAACCAATAGATACTGGTACTAAAAAACTATAGAATGCTTTTTTTACCAAAATCATAATAGTTTTTACAGTTATTATTGTTGAATAAAAATACCTGCATTCTGGTAAACTCTGTTTTAATTGTAAAGTAACAACGTTTCAGCCAGTCATTCATTCTGTGGCCTTCTTAAGGGATAACAGAATGTAAAATGCGTTATAATTGTAACTGAATACCTGAAGAAGGCCACAGAATGGGAAGCCCAAACGTTGGAACCTCTAAGTTTACTGAAAATAAGTATATTTATTCAACTTCATAATCTCTATTTATTATTAGGAAAAAGCCATAATTAAAAAAAAAAAAAAAAAAAAAAATATTAAAAATTATATGAATTGAAAAAGACAAACATTTATTAAAATTATGTTCTTCTCCATTCATAATCATTTTGTATTGAAATTTTATATAAGACAAGGCCTACACAAATACTTAATTAAAAAATATCAATTCGAAGGTTACTCAGAGTCCACTGATGAATTAAGACTATTAAAAATTTCTGAATTATTATAACCAACAAAATAAATGGATGTGTATCAATGTAGGACTTTCCACACGTTGATTCTTCGGGGCCCGTACCCCAAGTTCCACAGTGCGTCCCATTGCTTCACTACAACGATCTTGGTGCCTGTTGCTCTATTCTGTTGCCAGGTCCCCCAGTTTTTTTTGTTTTTGTTTTTTTAATGAAGATTTTTAGATTAATAAATAAAAAAATTGACAAATTTCTTTAATGCTGTAATCTGAGTTAGAGAAAAAAAATGATAAGTATAAATAATGGTGGTAAAGTAATATTTATTTAACTCGTTCATTTTAAAGGATTAGCAAAAATAATTAAGGGGTGTGGAGTGATTAAAGAGTTAACTCGCTTTAAAAAAAATCCAGGACAGAGGGGCAGAGTGAATAAATCACCCTTGGCCCCTGGCAATTACACCACTTGTCGGGGGTTGATTTAAATTAGAAAAAAATTAACACCCCGGGTGTAAAAAAACAATCCATTGTTAATCATATTAATTTGCTCTGCACGTGTGGATATAACAAGTATAGAAAAAACAACTTGCATGATTCATTCTTAATTTCCAAAGAAAAATAAAATTACAAATATGTCATTTATAAAAAATGATAATTTAATATAAAGTATCCTACCGCCCCCTGGACACCCCTCAGCAGACTCGGGACCGCCTGCGACGTGACAGACAGACGGACATTAGCGAATTATATAAATAGATGATTTATTCATTTGTATTATTATAATTTAGCAAAGAGTAAATAAAAAATTTGATGACCCAGAAGTTCCAATAAAGCCCAGTTAAAATCGATAGGGCTTGCTTAGTCCAATTACCTTTGAACCTTTATTTTAAATCAGGGATCAGTAACAAAGGTGAACAATACATGACTCTTATAGTTTTATAGTAATTAATACAATATTGTAAAAGTATATCTAAATACAAGAAATATTGCAATAAAAAGTTAAAAAATATCTATTTGTTTTAATTAAGAGATCCTCCAACTTTTATTTCGAGTACTGTAGTATAGAGAATAAAAACACGAGAATACCTTATTGGCGCATCGTAATATTTAGTAAACAAATAGTCAAAGGAGGAGAATAGCCGAGGGGTTAAAGCACTTAAGTTTATCATCCTAAGTTGAAGACAACTTGAGTTCAAATCCACATCATGGCAAAAAATTATCCAACTCTATTTGGACGATGTTATAAAGGAACCAGGCGTCATTGTGATCGAAATCAGTGGCGTAGCGAGCTTAACTCCTCCCGGAAATTTTTTTCCCCCCCCCCCAAAAAAAAAATTTAATATAAAAAAAAAAAAAAAAATAATTTTAATAACAAAAAAAAAATAAAATTTTTTTAAAAAAAAAAAAAAAAAAAAAAAAATTTTTTTGTTTGTTTTTTTGGTTTTGTGGGGGGGCGGCCCCCCCCCCCCCCCCCCCTATCGAAATTGAGATAAGACCGCCATCTTGTAGGAAAAAAGAAGATCTACCTCTATAGTTAAATCACAACATGATTATTCTGTTCACTTTTTTTGTATAAAACAAGAAACAAAAGTCATTGCCATTGGGTTTATTGACAATTATTTATATATATTTATATCAATGATTTATGATCGAGTCTGCTTTCGTATTACTATGAGATGCTTCGCGAAATACTAGTGGTACAGATACCACAGTTTGAGAACCGTGGTATTAATTCATTTTTTTAGTTGATACCCAACTCCTGTCTATATAACTAATACCTATTATTGTTTGCAAATATCATATAAATCTTAATTGAAATAATTTAAATTATTATGAATTCCAAGTTATACATTCGTGACATTTAGAGTTATTCTTATGGAATATAATTAATTATTCTCTAGTTGGTGTGAATATTATATTCATTGCTTTTGTCTGTTCTCTGTGTTATGTTCCATAGAAGGGCCCTTCATTTTCTGTCTCTCACTCCCTCGTACTGTATAGTGTCAAAGAAAGAGAGAGACAGCAATCAAACTGCAATATTGTACTTGATAATAAATTTACGACGTGGATGAGGACAACATCTACATGACTATTCCAATATCAATGAATATTCAGCCCCCCTCCCCCACCATTCTATTTCATCATCTTCATCATTTGATATTATGTCTGGTTAATGAGACCTTTAATGCCTACAATGAGTTGTAAATAATTTATTATTAATTACGATATATATAAGCTTATATTGAGGTCCAGGAATATTTACTTTTACCATTTGGAATCAAAATGATTTAAATAAATTCTTCGGAGCCCGAGTAAAAATGATTTAAAATGATCGAGGGATACACACGCCCGCAACAGGTCTACATAGTGAACCTTTAGGGAAACACAGGGATATACACGTCCACACCAGGGACACAAGGATACACACGCCCGCACCACGGTCACACACAGTAAATCGAAAGTGACCTGAAGAAAAAGGTGAGACCCTGGTGCGAGCGTGTGTATCCCTGTGTGTCCCTCAAGGTTCAGTATGCCTGCTGCGGGCGTGTGTATCCCTCGATTATTTTTTAATCATTTAATTTAAAGAGATGTAAAATAAGCTTTATTTTTTGACACTAGCAATTTTTTTTTTTCCTTTAAATTTCACAAGTAAGTTCAATTTAATTTCACATACACATTCACACAGTCTTTTCAGCAACTTAGGCCATACTTGTATGTTATTAATATATCTATCTATAGGGAGACCAGGAATTCTTATTTAAGCCATTTGGTATCCAAATCTTAATCTTAATTACTCTATAAAAAAACTTCTATTTTTTTCACCTTAAATAAAAACAATTTTCAAAAGTTTTTCAACTCCCTAATTGATATAGAAAAAATCTTATTAAAAATATTAGACGACCAACGCGTGCTTTGAAATTGGAATCTAATCATAAGAATAAACTACTACTCTTTATTTGTAATTTTAGAATCATTTACATAACGACTTTTTTATGGCTCTTGAAGAGTTTAAAAAAAAGAAAGAATTCAGAGTCTTTCTCAAAGAAATAATGTACCTCGATAACGATGCATATAAATGTTACTTTTAACAATAGTTCACGGAATGTTTACAAAAAAGAAAATACAAAAGAAAAAAAATTCTTTTTTTATTAAAAAAAATTCTTTTTTCATTCTATTTCATTTAGAGCCGTTTGCTAAACTTCTAGTCAACTAGCAAACTTATCAGACAGATAGCAAATCATCGATATAGTAAACAACAACTCGCTTAAACTTCGAGTTCAAAAAAAATGAGTTTTATCACATATAATTAGCTGTTTGAGGTAAAGGAAAGTTTTGTGAAGCTAGTAACTTAATAAAAGCATGATTTATAAAAATTATTAAAAATTAAAACAATCAATTAAAGCTAATTAATTTACTAAGAAAAATTCAAAAATTTTGCGTGTCTAATTGTACCTCTTAATTAAGACTTACAAGTTAGACCGAATCGGTCTTAGATAATTAACTACGATCTGGGCTGTTATTTTTTAATCATATGATTAGCTTAGCTTGACTAGAACTGAAAAAACTCTCAAGTTAGCCATTAACCTAAATCTGAGATAAGGGGCATTTCATTTCCACAATTGTAAACAAAACCAATGACAATGTCTTTTTGTTCTTGTTTTATACAAAAAAAGGGCACAGAGTAATAAATTAATTATAAAGAATTATATATATCATGTGTTGGTCCATGAGGTAATTATGAAAAACATATAACAATAATAATTAATTATAATAAAGAGGTAAATCTTATTTTTCCCTACAAGATGGTCTTATCTCAATTTCGATCATAATGGCGCTTGGTTCCTTTATGCATAACAAGGTCCATTTGTATTTTTCTCTTCTACTATTCAAAAATAGTGATATGATCATTTCTGTAAAAAATAATCACAAGAATTCGCAACTGACGGTATAACATCTCAAGTTGATTGTGTTTTGTCAGCAAATCAAGCTGATTTTTGTGAAATTTAATAATTGAGTACATTCACTCTGTGAATCAAATAATTTTTTAAAAAAAAGTCACGAATGGAAGCTGCTTTTATATGTGATATTCATTGATTTCAAAAAAAAAAAAACTTTCGACTCTATAGAATTCGAGGCTATTTGGCAAGGCTTTGGAGAATTATTCATTCGATCTTGGAACATTATAAAATATCAAAGCTTCTCTATGGAAGTCTTTATCATCAATTGTCATTGGATATATTTCTATAAATGTTCAAAGAGGTGTGTGTCAATTTGAAAATAGACATAAATCGTGGAATGATCTGACCGTCTGTTACCAATTTTTTGTTTGAATTTAAAAATTAAATTTTGCAGTGTTATAGAGTTGAGAAAAAATGTTCCGGTCTCCAAATTCCCTTAAGGTGCGCGTCTCGGGGTGCTAATTTTGGGAGATTCCAGCTGCCACAATTTTGAAGCTATCGACCTCAAATTTTTTTTTAAATTAAACCTATTTAAAATATCTACAACTTATAGAAGCCCTTTTTTTGATTTTCGAAAAATAATTTTTTTTTTTTTAGATTAATCGCATTAAATAAAAGATATTTTAAAAAAATTCGCTCTACATCTTATAGAAAATTAAATTAGTAATCATTGTGTTAAAAAATAAATAATTTTTTACCTTTAATTAATTAGCTGGAATCTTTTAAATGAAATGGAATAAATCCCTTGTATCCCTATGGGAAAAACTAATGCCATCTCTTGCCGCCTAGAGTAACTCGGTACTGAATCGTGTTCTAACGGTTTTTCGAGACGCGCACCTTAATAAGCATATGAAAGCTATGCTAATATCCTCCTTATTAAATATTAGACATTTTACATAAATGAAGTCAGTGGCTGTTTGCTTAAACAGAAGAAGCTGGCTGGAGCAGCCAAAAATAAAAAGCCTCTGATTTTAACGAGACGTTTCGGGAAAGTTTTATTGTCAACAATTCGCCAGTACATATGATACATAAATATGTCCGGTATGTATTGGGCCCATATGACAAACTCCGGCACATAAATAATTTTGAAGGATTGAAGATGGAACAATGAAATTTTTAAGAAATGTCTCGTAAAGGTTTTTTTTATTTTTGGCTGCTCCTACTTCTTCTTCTGTTGTATTACTTATTTTTATAACATCCTGGAAAACATAATTTAAAACTAACTAATGGAAAACTCAATTTACAAGTTTTCATTTTCATAAACGAATATTTAATGAAAAAGTAATGATTGTTTAAAATTTTAATCAATAGCTACAAAATACTTGTATATAACTAAATCAACCCCTTCTTCTATTGATTGATTTTAAATAATTGAATGCATATCAATTCATAAGACAATTTTCAATTAATCCCGTACGTTTTATTCATTGTCACGTAACACATTTGCAAATAGAATTTTCCCAAATCTGATATAGCATAAAATCCTAATAATAGTTTCTAATTACAATCACTGTCAAATTTATTCTTGAAACCGATATTATATAATCAAGTCACGAGAAATGGGATGAATAGGGAGTTTTCTTTAGAAATTCAATTTGACATTTCTCTATTTGAATTTAAATTGTTTTTCCAATCAAATTTTATTCATATTCTTTTGAATTACCCCAAAGTATTCGTAAGGAGAGGCCAATTTTTTTCCTTTCTTCTTTATTTTAATCAAAGCAAAAGGGAAAAAGAAAAAAAAAAGGTCGGAAAATATAAAATCGACTTGGTAAGGCAAAATTTGGGCTCTAAATTGGTGATGATACATTTGAAAATGAAAGAAATTTTTATTAATTACTCTGAGGGGATTTGTTTCATGGAACAGGGAATGTTATATATTTACTTTATGTACTGCACTGTCTTAACACACCTTTCTCATCAACCACCTAGCAAACATCACTTCTGTCTTTTAATTAGAAATTGATGGAATTTATTTTTAAAGGGATGTTGGTGGAGAGAGAAAAAATTTATGAGGATGAGTTACAAGGGCAGCCAAGGCGAAAAATAAAACAAAAAATCTATTTTTGGTCGACGTTTCGAGTGCCGATCGCACTCTTCATCAGGACAAAAATGCTGTCAATTTGTCCTGATGAAGAGTGCGATCGGCACTCGAAACGTCGACAAAAAATGGATTTTTGTTTTATTTTTCGCCTTGGCTGCCCTTGTAACGCATCCTCATATCATGATATCCAGCCAGAAAAAATTTAGTTAAGCAATCAATGATCAAACAACCGAATGAGATCTAAATATCAATGAACAAAATAATGATTAATATTTATAGTTAGACAAGAATGAAATTTAACCAATTCAGATTAGACATTTGGCAACAATAATTAAAAAATTCTACTCGATATAATTTATCACTAGATGGCAGAAAAAGTCTGTCGACTTTTGTAAATTTTGAGACTTGATTTTGATTTTTGAAAAAAGAAAGTCTGAAGTAAATATTTAATGGGTTTTTATAATAATCTTTAATTTAGAAATTTTATATGTAACATAATAAAATAAAAGGGCGTTTTTTAATAAATTATTATAAATGTAAAAAGAATATTTTTTGCGTTAGAGATTTTTTTTTTTTTTTTTTTGAAAATAAAAATTCAAAAAAGGGAGAAAATAATAAGCAAATATTGACATTCTTTGAAAAATGAGAAAAGAAAGAGATGTAGAGAATGAGAAGAGCTTTAATAAGCAATTTTGTGATTTTATAAGTCAGCCAATTCGGGGTTAACAAAAAGAAAAAAAAAAAGGATATTTGTATGTAAAAGAGGAAGAAGAAAAATCAAAGGGAAGAGAGGAGAGGAAATGAAACTGAGCGCTAGAAGATAAAACGTTTTGGGATTAACTTGAAAATTAGTTGAACGCCATTTTTCAAAAAAAAAAAAAAAAAAAAAGATAAGCCTTTGTGGAATGTATTTGATTAGTATGGAATTAAATAAATTTTTTTTTTATTTTAAAAAGCGATAGGCATACATTTAAAAGTTTAATCAAACCGAAGTGAATTTTTTTTTTTTTTTATTTGTAAAATTTATTTTTCTTTCTATCATTGAGTCTTAATATAAATTTATTAATTAATTTCCGATGTTTAAAGAAGAATCAAGAGTAAAATAAAGTATTCCCAGTATAGGATCGTTGTTCCAAAATAGACTAGAAAAATATATTTTTTTCTTTCCATTTAGGTTTACGTTATTTAGGTATCTGAAGCCATTTAGAATTCTTATTTATTCAAATTAATTAATAGATAATATATCTAATTAGAAAAT
Source organism: Euborellia annulipes (assembly GCA_023213315.1). Taxonomy (NCBI): domain Eukaryota; kingdom Metazoa; phylum Arthropoda; class Insecta; order Dermaptera; family Anisolabididae; genus Euborellia; species Euborellia annulipes. Next base: position 99,563 of record JAKCPI010000171.1, read on the forward strand.
CAAAAAAATTTGGTGTGGTCGGTCGCACAGCACACAACTTTCTCTTACCTTCGATAATTGAAAGTTGTGTTCTGTGCTTGTCAGATGTAAACAAACCATCCTCCATGGAATTAAATAATTTTTTGTAGCGACATATATTTAGAATTCTCCAGTCGCAGCAGGTTGGAATGTTGCAGCAATATTGCAGAAACATTGCGAATCATGCATATAGAGCGAAAATTGCAAATCTTGCAAAATATTGGCAACATTGCTGTAATATTGCAGCGGCAATATTCCAAGCTAGTCGGACATGGGAATATTGCAACAACATTGCTGCAATACTCCTGTGTTCGACTCTATGCAACGTTGCTGTTTGAACTGCAATGTTAATATTGAGCAAGATTGGCAATATTGTTGCAAAATTACTGCATTATTTCAAGTTGACTGGGATATGGTATATTTAGAATTCAAGATGTAAAATTTATATAACATGAATGCAATAACTTGTCTCTAAATATTCACATAGTATATTAATTAATATATAGCTAAGAAAAAGTAAATATATAAAATTCTTAAATATTTATAAAAATTCATAAAAATTAAAACACAAGCGTTCATTGAATAACTGTTTTTACTTTCTCTTACCTATGTATATATGTAATATATATATACAATATATAGAGAAAGTATTGGATTCATGTCAAAAATTGGATGTCGAGATTTTGATGGATATACACGTTTCGAGGTCTCCTGAATCCAAAAAAGTGGTTTTCGCGACATGGTCTGGCTGTGTGTGTGCTGGCTGGCTGTGTGTCTGTGAACAAAATATCTCAAGAACGAAAAGAGCTAGGAGGTTGAAATTGTATATTTAAGTTAGGCACCCCCATGGGACGTGACACGAAGCTTTTGAACAAAATCGACCTAAGAGTACTAGTACTTTACTGATGCACTTTATCAGTTTTTTTCGATTTTCTCAAAATTCGCTCCAACGATTTTTTTTTAAATTCAAAAATCAATTATTTTTTAGATGCTCTTTAAAATGTATATTCTCATTTTGTGATTGAAATCTTCTGAAGACCACTTTACTCTTGTACTCCATAGAAAAGAGGAGAAATGGTTGCCATGGTAACAAAATATAAATATTTTGCCATACTTATAAATTTTACATCTTGAAAATCGAATGTACCCTACTGTCGGAAACTAAATACATGTCGACACAAAAAATCTGGTGAGACAAGCACAGTACACAACTTTCGATTACCGAAGGTAAGAGAAAGTTGTGTGCTGTGCGCCAGTCACACCAGATTTTTTTATCAGAGATTAATAAAATTACTTCTATATTTATATAAATTAGTTTTTTTTTTTTTTTTTATTTGAAATTCCTATCGGGATCCCCGTTTATTTACCCGAGGTGCTTTCGTGTACGAAGACACACACCTCAAACCCAACCGGCCTCTGGCCGTAGCCATCTACCGGCACCCCGTGAAGTTACATCATTTCCTATCTCTAACTCCTCCTCCTGCTTTCGTCTCTAGCTAGTGAACTAATCCTTATTTCTGGTTCCAACCGGCTCCTTATATCCAACCTCTTCTATGCTATGGAGGATGTCCTGGTTTGAGGAGGGACTCCCTCAGCACCGGCGTGTAGCCTACTCCTTTCGAAGAATGCATCACTGAGAGGGAACCTTCTTTACGTCCCTTCCACAGGACGGGATGTCACAGCAACTCCCTCTCCTCGTAGAGTTGCCTGAGGGCTATTGTGGTAAGATCCTATATTCCAATCCAGGGCTTGCTTGAGGATTTGTTTACATTAAATAAATATTTTTATTTAATGAAAAATCCCGCACGCCAAGGATTTGAACAGGGATCTTCTTTGCAGAAGCTGACACCCTAGCTCACTACACCAGCGAGCCCTCATATAAATTAGTAATAAATAAATATAATTTGAATAAATTTTGCTCATAAGGTGAAGCGATATATTAGATCATGAGAAACACCTAATTAGAATAAAATATTTGATTAAAATATTTGTATAGTTCTGGTAATTAAAATGTGTTCGAAACGTCGACATTGAAAAAATAGTTTTTTTTATCTTTCTCCTTTGATTGCAGTTTCCACCCTTAATTCATTAAAAAAAAATTTTTTCTTTTATTCAACTACAGTATTAATATAATTTAGTGGTTGAGATAGTGGCTGTGGATATTGCAATGTTGGGTAGCGAGGATGCAGCCAAAGAGGTTTTGGACCAAAGAAAAACAACAATTCCAATTGAGACGTTTCGGCGAAAGTTTTATTTTGCCATCTTCAGTCCTTCAGGAATTTTTTCATGTACATATTCATTATGAACATGTGTCATTTGGCCAAGTCGGTTTTTTAAAATTTCTACCATGAGGGCAATGGCTCAGAGAGTTTCGAAGTATTAAAATTTTATTTTATTTTATTTTATTTTAATACTTCGAAACTCTCTGAGCCATTGCCCTCATGGTAGAAATTTTAAAAAACCGACTTGGCTAAATGACACATGTTCATAATGAATATGTACATGAAAAAATTCCTGAAGGACTGAAGATGGCAAAATAAAACTTTCGCCGAAACGTCTCAATTGGAATTGTTGTTTTTCTTTAGTCCAAAACCTCTTTGGCTGCATCCTCGCTACCCAACATTAATATAATTTATATTAATCTCAAAATTTCATAGTGAAGTATTTATATAAAAAAGTAAAGAAGGGATTGGCAAATGAAGACACAGTCGAACGAACTCTTAGGAATTATGTAGAGACTTTTTTTTAGATTTAAATTAGCTCACATTTGGGCTGTATTAATAGTTCCTTATCTTTAGTGATTTCTTTCTGTTCCATTAACTCCCCCCTCGCTACAAATGGAGGATGGTTTGTTTACATCTTTTTTTTAGAACGGGGTTGAGGGTAAAGCGAAGGGTAAAAGAAAAGAAAAAAAACTCCTAGATGATTGAGTTGAATTTCTGCTGAGGTAATGATGATGATGATGACCACTTGTTTTTATTATTTGGTATATGATAAAAAAATAAAAAAAAAATAATAAAACCAAATTGCTGAGTTATTTTTATATAAATACAAATATTATTTCGTTTAATCAAAAGGAAGGAAGAAATAATTTAATACTTTAAATTAACTGTGAATTTTATTTAGAAAAAAAATAAGGAAATTATATCTTTATTATTAATGCCCATTTGCACCGTTTGACATTTATGCCTCTCTTTACTAAAGTATGCTTAAACTAAAGAGTCTCTTAAATAACTTGTTATTTTGAACCGCAATATTTTAATCATGGAATAGTAAAGAATAATTTTATAAATGTGCAACATGGCAACGTTGTAAATTTTAGTGATGTTCTGGTGATTTTTGATATACTAACCTGCAAGACATATTCTCTTTTATTGTTGAAAAAATTTTTTTTAAATTGAGAAATATGGATATTAAGGTGAGAAAAAATATTAATTTCCATGAATTTTATTTTAATTAATAACTTTACTATTTTAATTAGCAAAGAATTCGTACTCCAAACTTTTCTTCACAAGAAAAAGAAATTCTTTTCTCCATAATTTTAAAATATAAAAGCGTCATTGAAAATAAAAAAACAGATGGTGTATCAAATAAAGAAAAAAATATTACATGGGAAAAAATTAAGAGTGAATTCAATTCTCAAACACCTCAAAACGTCTACCGATCTGTAGATTGTTTAAAAAAATTTTATAATAATTCAAAAAAAGATATCCGTAAAAAAGTCGCCGAAATAAATAAAGAAAAATATTCTACAGGTAAAATTTATTATTTATATTATATGCATTATCTAAAAATATTGAGCCTATTTATGATAATATGTTTATTCAGGTGGTGGACCTCCAAAAGAAATATCTTTGGATAATGAAATATTATTAGATGTATTAAACACGAAGGGTTTATATGGAATCAGCAATAAATTTGATTCAAATAGAGCTACCCTTCAAACTAATTCTAAAGAAGATATTGACAAAGATCCTCAAAATCCTGCTTTCGATGTAAGTGATGCTAATTTGTATATGTTAAATATATATATATATATTATAAGCTTATCTCATGTTGTAGGTTCCTGAAGAAACTCTTGAGGAAAATTCCTCTGAAAATATGTTGAATGAATCTTCATCTAAGGTAATACTTTTTGTAAATCATGATTATATTAAGAAAAATCAGTTTACTCATTTTTTTTTCCTTACAGGATAATAATAACGATGAAACACCAAAGGTAACAAAACAAACTATCATATATATATATATATATACAGGGGCGCCGGAACGAATTTGAATCAGGGGGGGGCAAAAATTTTTTTTTAGAAAATTAAAATAATTTAATATGTTCAAATAGTATAAAACAAAAACAAATCTACTATAAAACTTTAAAAATTTTAAATAAAATCACAATTTTAATAAAATTAAAATTTTTAAAAATTTGCTAGCGATTTTATCAAAAATGTTTGGAAAAAAATGAATTTCTTACTCTTTTAATTTTTTTTAATTTAAAAGATTTTATTTTTCAAAAGTAAAAGTATATCATTTTTATAAATAAATGAAATAAAAGAAGACGAATTGCCCCCTCTGCCCCCTCCCCTATAGGATGCCAGGGGGGCAATGTACCCTTGCCCCCCCCCCCCCCAGTTCCGGCGCCTATGTATATATATATATATATGTTCTGGAAAGTGTTTGCATATATATATATATATATATATATATATATTGAGGTGATTAGCTGAGTAGATCATGTAGTAAGGAGTAAAGACAAGAGCGATTGCAGCTACGTTTATTTCATTTATTAATCACTTCAAGCCACTGTTTCGGTCAGATATACGACCATACTGAGAGCCTGAGGATGGTATCCTATAAACGTTGGCTTGAAGTAGTTTCTTCGATGTTTATACGACAAGGCAATTAAAATTCGGTTTAAAATTAAAATTAATTTCGATATTTTTTAGATAACCCATTTTCCAAGCAGAAGAAGACCAACTATTGTAAAAGCTCTCACGTCTTCAAATGTAGCCGAGAAGTATATGCTATTGTTAGATAAAAGAATACAAATTTGTAATTTGGAGAAGCAAAAATTAGAAGACGAGATGTCATGGAAAAAAGAAAAGAGAATCATGAAAAAGCAAAAATTAGAAGACGAGATTTCATGGAAAAAAGAAAAGAGAACCATTGAAAAGGAAGCTCTATTATTTGAAATAGAATTAAAAAAACAAACTTTAATAAAAAATATACAAGATAAATCTTAAATAATTATTATATTTAACATGAGAATTATTTCAAAAATATTTTGTTCTTATTTTTATAGTTGAATACATTTGTTTTTCATTATAGATATATATTTAATATATATATATATACGGTACATATTTGTATATATGTATAGTAATAAAATAGAGTTTAATATCTTAAACCCAAAGAAATCTGAGCTATTTTTATAATCAAAATACTGTTAAAATAAATATTTATTTACTAATTTAAATAATTTGATTTTCATTAACTATCGCTATTTTAAACATTGTTTTATTTCTTAGAAAAAAGAAGACGCAAAATTTATAACAGGTTTTTCATTTAAATTAGAATGATGAACGACAATCATCAATAGTCATTAAATTAGAAGATAAATTTCTAAATATTTTCGAGACCTTATGGCAGTCCTCCGAGTGAGAAATTAGTGTCATTTTATATATATATCTCGGAATATTCGAAAATTTATTATTGCATGATACTTAATAAAAATCCTCTTAAAATTTAACTTTAAAAAAAGATGCTTCTTTTTTAAAAGGCATCTTCATTTCTTTATTATTTACATATTAGCAAAATATCTATTTATAATTTCGTCTCTGGTGCCGGAAATGTTATTGAAGGGAACTTGATGTTCAACTTCTATATTTCCATTTTGAATTTCCATTTCCAAATCTAATCCATTCAAAACTGTTTGTGGGGGAGGTTCTTCGTCATGCATACTACGTGCAATATTGTGTAGCACCCCTGTTGCCACAATGATTGCAAGAGTAGTATCAAGTTTTAATCTTATGCCATATGCAAGTACTGGGAAACGTCTTTTCCAATTTCCAAACAAACGCTCAACTGTGACACGAGTTTTTATTTGAGCTTCGTTATATTTCCTTTCAGGTCTTGTCGTTGGGTTAGCTAGTGGGGTTAAAAAATAGGACCGTAAGGGATAACCGCTGTCCCCTGTTGAAAAATATTAATTCTTTAAAAATAATTCTTTTATTTAAAAATATATACAAAAACATACCTAAAAGCAAAGCGCCGAAAAATTCTCTATTTTCAAACCTTGAGCAAATTCGACTATTATTGAAAACCGTCGAGTCATGTGCAGACCCAGGCCAACTGGCAACAATATCCATGATCTCTAAATTTGCATTTGAAATTGCTTGCACGTTTATTGAAAAATAGCCTTTTCTATTACGGAATATTTCTGCATCTGCCCCTCCTGGCGATTGAATTCTAATGTGTGTGCCGTCTACAACTCCTACAACTTTAGGAAAGCCAGCAATTTCAAAAAATTCTCTTTGGTTTTCGGCTATTTGTTCAGATGTGTCTGGCATTTTAATGAATTGGGGACGTAGAGATGCAATTGTTACCGTTACTCTTGCAATTATTCTTGAAGCAGTTGAGGTGTGCATACCACTAAAATCAGCAATAGCTGTCAAATGGGAAGAGGTAGCATAAAATCGCAAAGTTACTAATAATTGGTCCATTGGTGAAACACTGTTGTTTCTGTAAAATAATTATTAAAAAATAAATTAAACATGCATTGACTATATGGCTTTGTCTTGTTATCAGTGGCCAGTCATATATTAATAAAAGTGAATGAAAAGTGAGAAATTTTACTGTATTTTATTGCACTGTATATATAAAATATTCTAAATATTAATAATGAGCTGCCACTGATGATTATTAGATAATTTATGCCCAATTGCACCGTTTGACATTTATGCCTCTCTTTACTAAGTGTGCTTAAACTAAAGCGTCTCTTAAATAAATTGTTTGTTTGAACCGCAAGATTTTAATCATGGAATAGTAAAGAAGAATTTTATAAATGTGCAACATGGCAACGTTGTAAATTTTAGTGATATTCTGGTGATTTTTGATAAAATTGACAGATGTTAATAATAATAATTTTGTTTATTATTTGAATATTCTTAAATTAAATTAATTACATATTGTTTATAAATATTAATTAATTTCAGAAAAATAAGAAAATAGAAAACAAAATATTGATTTTGATTATAATTTTTTTATTTAAATTAATAAGGAAAGAATTGAACATCAAATTATACCTCTTTAGAAAATTATCTATTAAATTATATTTAAATATAAAAATATAATAGAAAAATTGCAATGTTAATAATAATTAGTTCATTGGTGAGTCCTGTTGTTAGTTTAAAAATTTTTTTAAAATAAATTAAACCTGTAGAGCCTACAAAATATCGTTTTGTCTTATATTAAACTATGTGACAAATAAGAAGTTTTATTTTATATTCTCTTACGAGAGACATCAAGTTCAACTGCATATCTAGCCTTTGGCCAAATATAAAAATATATATATATATATATATATACGGGGTACCTATATATTTTATAATACATATTTTATTATTTCCAAAAAATTCCAAAATCCTTTATTTCCATAATATTTAGATCATCTTCGAAAATAGAGTTCATATTGTTCATGTTTTTTATAAAAAAAAATCTAGATCGAATAAAAAAATTTATTATTATTAGATAATTAATATTACATTATCAATATAATTTGGAATAGATGTCATTTATTTAACAGAAAATTGTTTTTTAGGTTAAGCATACGCTAAGCCCCCCGAAATCGAGAGCTTAGATTTAAGTTAAAATTTAGACATTTAAGCTTGACTTTGCAAGCGATACAACGAAATTTGGAAAGTTAAGTATTATTTAGGGTTAAATAATGCTTAACTCATACGGTGCAATTGGGCATTATCTACTTACAAATTGTTTTGAAACATTAATTTCTCTTCAATTAGAGATAAAACTCTTGCAGCACATTGTTTCGTTAACCTGAAACGTTTGTGAAAATTTAATTCGTCCATCGTGTCGAAATGATGAGATCTTGAATAAATACTTCTAGGAAAACCAAATTCAATAATTTCTAATATGTCTAGGTCATCATCGAAAATATCATTTATATTTTCCATGTTTTTTTTATAAAAACTATCAAAATGAATAAAAAATTGTTATTATAAGTTAGTATAGAAATGTCAAAATAGAAGGTTATCAATTGAGAACCAAAGAACAAACTAGAAATGGCGGCCGTTTATTTAACGGAAAATTGTTTTTAGGTTAAGCATACGCTAAGCCCCCGAAATCAAGGGCTTAGATTTAAGTAAAGATTTAGACTTTTAAGTTTGACTTTGCAAGCGGTTCAACGAAATTTGGAAAGTTAAGTATTCTTTAGCGTTAATCAATGCTTAACTCATACGGTGCAATTGGGCATAAGAGTTTCTTTTTTTTAAGCCAGAGAAGACGTTTCGGTTTCATTATGAACACATTTAGGAACATCTATTGTTGACAATAGCTTGGCCCTGAAGATGATCCTAAATGTAACCAAAACGTCAGCTCTGGCTGAAAACAATAAATGAAATTAGTATAAAGGTTATTATGGCTGGAGGAATTTGAATCAGGAATGAAAGTTAGAAGAAAACGCAGCCAAAATTTTTTTCTTTAAAAATATATTTTTACAGCTGACGTTTAGATGAAATTGTACTGCCCTGAGTCAATTATCACATTGGGCACAAACAGGGCCGTGCTTAGGGGAGGGCGACCGGGGCCTTCGCCCAGGGCGCAAATTTTGAAGGGGCGCAAGTGCAGATGAAAAAAATTTTGGTTCCGGGGGGCGCCAAAGGGGAAAAAATTTCGGTCCCGGGGGCGGAAAAAATTAGAGTCTCTAAAAAAAAGGTAAAACATTTTTCGGAAGGGAAAAAATTTTGGTTCCGGGGGCGCCAAACGGGAAAAAATTTCGGTCCCGGAGGCGGAAAAATTTAGCGTCTCTAAAAAAAAGGTAAAACATTTTTCCGGACGGGAAACATTATTGTGACAATGTAAAAAATATATACAAAGGGCGCTAAAGGACTAACTTGCCCCGGGCGCTAAATAACCTAGGCACGGCCCTGGGCACAAATAAATATATTGTATTGTTAATAGAAGAAGGAAAAAGTTATTCTAGAACTGAAGGCCTTTTTTTTCTTATGTTATATCCTAAATTAATACCAAATACAATTCAAAATATATATAGCCTACATAATATAATGACCAATAACAGCTCCGAGGATGGCTTTGACCAAAGCCGAAACGTCAACTGCTGATATATATTTTTAAAGAAAAAATTTTGGTTGCGTTTTCTTTTAACTTTCATTCCTGAATAAATGAAATAACCTTGAATTGTTTAAAAAGTCTTCAAAATTTCTATATACGCCCCTGTATAATGTTATGGTTTTCGAATGCGGGGGGGCGCTAAAAAGATATTGTGCCCCGGACGCGAGTTAAGCTCACTACGCCACTGCTAACTGCGGCTCATCGGAGTCTTCGAGATAAAATATCCTTCATCTCAGAATCCAAATAATTATATAAATAAAAAATATAAATGTTTAGTAAAATTGAAATTAACCCTTTTATTAAAAAAAAAAAAAAAAAAAAAATTAATGTTTAGAAGATATAGAAAAAACCAGCCTCTGCTATTATGGCACTTTGTAGTGAAGTCAAAAAGAGTGAGAGAGAGAGAAGTCGAATGGCATCCTGTTTTTTCATTCTACACATATATATGAAATGGAATGATTTTTTTTTGTAACTAAAATAAATTGGCCTCGGAAAACAAATCAATTTGTCCAGGAAAATGAATGATACACAGCAAGGATTCTCAAATTTAACTCAAACAAAATTTGAAATTCGAAAATCAAAATTGTAATTTAAAAAATAAGATTCAAAAACAAAATTTTGATATCTGGTTGGATCAAAAAACATGAAAAAGATTATTACAGAAAAGTGCAAAAGTTTAGCGTCTGGATGTCTTTGACTGTTCCCACGAGAATGGGGGATTATGGTCTTGAAAAGGCCATCCCCCACTAACTAGGGAGGATTTTCTCTCTCAGTCTCGTTAGTGTTGAAGCTAATCAAGACATCTCATTTATTCTTTCTAAACCCAACAACTCATGGAGGCAGGCCCAAAAACTTTATGAAAGGTTTTCGATTTTTTGGTTATGAACTCAGATGATGTATTTGGCTGTAATATAGAGGAGTCTAGTGCTCACAGCAGTATACATTTATATGGCAGTACGGCGGCTATGTCCCACCCAAGAATGTAAGCATGACTTCAACCTCTGTGCTAAGATTGAAGAATTTTTACCGGAGGATCTGAGAACGGATTAGAATAACAGCCACAAAGATTGTTGAAATTAAGCAATTCCAATCTAATGTAACCTCGGGTAGGTGGTCTCGGGAAATTAGAGTGTGGAACGTCCCCGGGAAGTCATCGAAAAATATTATTTAAATATAATTTCAGGAGGAGTGGCTGAACATATAATGAGTAGTGAGAATAATCAAAGCAGCCAAAAGCAATAAAGAAATATATTATATTTATCTTTAGCTTTATTTCATACGTTTGTTGACGTTTCGGTCGATATTCCGGCCTTCATCAGGACAAAGTGCTGTTTGCTTCGAGCTCATAAATGCTCTTGGCAACTCCTGACAATACGTTTGAGCGAACATTCGTCGGATGTCATGACTTCTGGTTCACTAGGGATCAAGCCAAGAGCCTTTATGAGCTACAAGCAAACAGCACTTTGTCCTGATGAAGGCCGGAATATCGGCCGAAACGTCGACAAACGTATGAAATAAAGCTAAAGATAAATATAATTTTCTTTATTGCTTTTGGCTGCCTTGAATATCCTCACTACTCAATATTTAATTATATGCATCTTCAAACGGCCTCAGTAGCCAAAAGAGAAAAATAAAAAAATGAAGATTTTTTTATTTTTTTTTACGATAATGTAAAATTTGTTTATTCTTCAAACTCATGATTGATAATGATTAGTATAACAACAAAGATCTATTTTAAAAAAATATGAAAAAGCCTTAAGAAATATGACCATCATTATTTTATTTGGGCCCACATGTTTCTAATTATATTCTTTTGAAAGGGAGTTCTTTCATTATCATAAAATCGATTTATATTTTTTAATTCAAAAATAATAAAATAGTCCCAGGTGTACTTTATCCACCTTTTCTCTCTTGAGCTATTTTTTTTCTTTTAGTATTAAAAGAATATTAATAAAAAAAAAACCGATGGTTTTAAAAAATTTACAACTTTTTTATTTATAAATGAAAAAAGTCTAAAAAGAATGGGAATATAAAGTGTATAAGAGTAATGGGCGGGTGAACGATTAACAAACATCTCCTCGTTTCTTAATTTCTCTCCCGCAATTTATCGCGAAAAACATGGATTATCCTAAAACAAGCGCGAATAAATAAATATTATCTTTTCAAAGTATTTTGCTCTTTTCATTCATAATTAAAATCCTTTTAATTTGAAAAGTATATTAAATATATATTATTTTGCATTTTACTTATAAAGAATGAACTTTGGGGAAAAAAATTAGGTTGAGTATTAAATAAAAAAAAAGAAAAAAGAAAATGATAATGCCAAAGGCGAATAAATTTTTTTGTCGTGCCATATTGGGTGGTATTCTGTTTTTAAAATAATGGAAACATAAACTAGCTATTTTTTGTTCGTTCTTTCAAATTTTTTATTAGATTTAATTGAGGTGTATAGCTGATAAAGTGCCAGGGCCATCGTTTCGGTCGCATATAGGACCATCATCAGGGACAAGCCATTGTCTGTTTATTATTCCTCTTGATCATATTGGCCAAAGTAATTCACTCACTCATCATGATAACACACTGTATATAATAATTTGGTCATTGAACTTATTGTATTATTAATAATTACTTTGGCTAATATGACCAAGAGGAATAATAAACTGACAATGGCTTGGCCCTGATGATGGTCCTATATGCGACCGAAACGTTGGCCCTGGCACTTTACATTTAAATAAAAATTGAAAAAAAAAACAACTAGTTTCGTTGCTCATTGGAGATTTCCTGAACTTTAAATAAATTTTTTATTCATAATAATTCAATAGAGAATCCTAAATAAATACACAATTTCATAAGAAATGGAATTTTTTTAAATGTGTAAAAAGTTCCAAAAGGGTCTATTGAAGGGAGAGCTGAAAAATAAATTTGAAAAATCTGAAATCTTTCCTATGAAGTACAGTTAAGTGTACTTCAAAAGATTACAAGGGAAAAATGAAAATACTGTATATATTTTAAAGAGCATCTAAAAAATAATTGATTTTTGAATTTTAATCAAAATCGTTAGAGCGAAATTTGAGAAAATCGAAAAAAACTGAAAGAGTACATCAGTAAAGTAGCCTATTAGTACTTTTTGGCCGATTTTGTACCTAACTTAAATATAAAATTTCAATCGGGTAGCTCAATTCCTTCATGCTAAAATCCGTTACACACAGACACAGACAGACCAATTTGCGGGACCCACTTTTGTGGCCTCAAAACATGTATATCCATCAAAATCTCGACATCGAATTTTTGACATGATCGCAATAGTTTCTCTATATATTTCATAAAGGCCCAGAGGGTATGAGAAAGTAAAAATGAAATTTGTAATAATTAGTCAGGAGGAGAAGGATCCTGAGATCATGAGTTCAAAAAGTAGGCTTATACCATGGTATAGGCTATATTTCATTTAATGATAAATTGTTTTGAAATGAGAAATGGTACTTTTAAGTAAAAATAAAAATAACACAGAATCAATGACCCAATTTTATACTGATGAAATATACGGATATTATTTAAAAATATAAATAAATATTAATATAATAAAAAAATATTAGTAGAAGTAAAGTGTATTTATATAATAAAAATACTTTATTCTCTCTCTCTTACTCTGGGTGGACAAATTTTAAAAGAATAATGTTTATTTAAAGAAGAGCTCTGAGAGTTTTTGTGTGTTAGTAAGAAATTATATAAGCTAGAATAACAAAGATTTTACATAATCTCCCCAAACCTTTGGGGATAAAAAAATTTCGTCTGAATTCATCGATATTGTATATTTATCATTAAAAATTCAAAAAGCATTTTTATTATCTTAATGGAAATTAATGGAGGGATTTTTTACTTCCTTCTAGCACCGGGGAGAATTGTAATGGAAATTAAACTTGCCCTCCACCCAGTTGCCGAGATATTGATAATGTCATTAGTCAAGAGGTGAGGATTCAATCAAATGAAAATTTACAAAATGGTATGAAAAAATCTGCTGTGACTGGTCGCACCAGATTTTTTTGTGCCGAGATATATTTAGTTTTCCACCACCTTGACCACTTCTATTCATAAGTAAAAAATCTAAAATACTACATCAGTAAAGTGTACTTTAAACAATTTTCAAGGCAAAATTAGAATATAAATTATAAAAGAGAATCTGAAAAATAATTAATATATGAATTTTAATCAAAATCGTGAGTCAATTTTGGGAAAATCGAAAAAAATTGAAAAAGTGTACTTCAAACAATTTTCACGAAAAATTTCAAGGATAAACTTTTTAAAGAGCATTTAAGAATAATTGATTTTTAATCAAAATAGTTAAAGCCGATTTTGTGAAATTCGAAAAAAAACTGACAAGGTACTTCAATAGAGTACTCGTACTTTTTGGCCGATTTTGTTCAAAAGCTTATTTTGAATGTCCGGGAAACTTAAATATAAAATTTCAATCTACTAGCTCAATTCATGCTTAAAATCGTTACAAACCCACAAATAAATTTGCGGAACCCAATTTTTTGGATTCAGTGGACCTCAAAACATGTATTTCCATCAAAATCTCGACATCGAATTTTTGGCATTTTCTGTATAAGTTTCATATAGACTTAAAGGTAAGAGAAAGTAAAAATATAGAAGTCGAAGATTTATGGTTGTGAAACCAAGGGCGGATACAAGGGGGGGGGGGTAAAGGGGGTAATTACCCCCCTGAGATTTGAAAAAAAAATACTTTTTTTCGAAAAAAAATGTATTTTGAATGTAAAATTTTAAAAATTAATACTTAAAAATTTGATTTGTATTTATATTCTGGCAAACAAGTATAGAATGCGCCTTTAAGTTACCGAAATTAAGAAAAAATTGTGTGCTGTGCGACCAGTCACACCAGATTACCCTCCCCGAGAAACACCTCTGGATCCGCCCTTGTGTGAAACTTCTATTGCTCCCGAGTTTGGCGTAGTAGGTAGCGTGCCTACCTCCTATACCAAACGTCGCGGGTTCGGACCCAGGCAGTTCGATGATTTTATTTAAGCCATTTGGACACCAAATGGCTTAAATAAGAATGCCTGGACCCCATATATGTATATTAAATCAATAACGGTTATCGTAAATGTCTTACATGGCCTGATTTGCCGAAAAGACTGTGTGAATGTGTGTGCGAGTGTGAGTGTGAATGAGAAAAAAGTGTGAATGTTTTTTTAAATAAAAAAAAAAAAAACATTCTATTGTGTTGTGCGATTAAAAAATGAAAATTTTGATTATTTATAAAATTAGTTGTCTTTTTTTAATCAGCTGTTTAAAACAGACCAATGACCTAAATTAAATCTATTTCAAGTTCAAAAATAAGAACTAATTTCTGAGAAACTCTTTATGGGGGCTATAAAATATAAAAAGCGAAGATTTATCAATTCAACAAAAAGATGGCATTAATGTATTGATGATAATTTTAAATGAAAGACTCAAGAAGATAATAATTATCAGGTTAGTAAATAAATAGAAGTCTTACAAAAAATTTAGTGATAGGGCGGGCGAAGGGGAAAATGGCGGTATTCATTAATTAACGTTAGAAATATAGACGACACGAAAATGTTTTAATAACTTTTACCAATCTTTGTCTTTCCGGGATAAGCCTTCAAGACATACAAAAATAAAAATTAATAATAAATTGTTTTCATTCCAATCCCTATTTACAAATTGATTTAAGTAAATTTTTATCCGATTAGCTGGTGATCAACACTTGATTAATGGCGGCATGATCTCGAGATTCTTAAAAGAGAATTTGCCAGCATTAAATAAAACAATTGATATTTATTTACCTATAAAGGTGATTGAACGAAGAAAGACTTCTTGGTTATTTGGAGAATATACCGGTACTGGAGGCACTGAGGTTTAAGCACTTTATTAGATCACTTATTTTAATTGTCACTTAAGACACAAACACTTTCACTATCAAAATAAAACTGAAAGGAAAGCGGAGAGGCAATAGAGGCGCGCGCCCACGTAACAACCCACGCCACTACTCTAATCAAAACAAAGATTAAATTCAAATAAATGTTTAAAATAAAAAATAATTTAATTGATTAAAAATTATTAAGATTTTAATTTTATTAATTTTAAATTAATAAATCAGAGATTTTTTTTATTTCAGTTTGACTTCTCGGTTATACCCAAAGATAAATAAATACATTTTTATTAATTTTATGTATTCTTGGCAAAATATTTTTTTTTCCTTTTTACTTTCTCTTACCTATGTATATATGTAGTAGGGTCTATATATAGAGAGAGAAAGATTCATGTCAAAAATTCGAAGTCGAGATTTTGATGCCTACACCAAGCCCAAGGGCGGCAAAATATTAATTTAAGTTTCTTAAATAATGGAAGTTTTATTTGTCTATGGCCAAGCTAGTGGTGGCTGATTAAAACAATATATGGTATATTATATAGATTTTATTTTTGGCAGCAAAATATTAATTCAACAAAGAGACAAGACTGGATCCAGAGGAGTTGCTCGAGGGAGGGTGGGGGGAGGGGGGTAATCTGGTGTATTTGGTCGCACAGCACACAATCTTTTCTTACTTTTGGTAATGCACAGGGCCGTAACAATGGCGTGGCAAAACAGGCGCCCGCCACGGACACAACAGGGCTGGGGGCGCTAAACAAAAGGGACCGACCTAGTTGTGAGCTGCAGAAAAAAAATAACCTCCTCTCTGTTTTTGCCATAATCATTGGAAATTTTCCATAAAAATTAAGCGGATATCCATCTCATGGCTGATTAGTGCTGCGACCCTATGGAGACTTTTAGAATTATAAGTATAGTTTTTAAAGTTTCCACAAGAGTGCAGCACAAATCAAATATTTTTAATTTAAATATTTTCTTTCTATACACAATATATATAACAAAAGCGTGGCAAAACAGGCGCCCGCCACGGGTGCAACTGGGCTGGGAGCGCAAAACAAAGGGGACCGACCTAGGTGTGAGCTGCAGAAAAAAAAATAACTTCGTCTCTGTTTTTGATCTCTAGGTATAATCATTGGAAATTTTTAATAAAAATTAAGACGATATCCATTTCAGGCTGACTAGTGCTGCGATCCTGTAGAGACTTTTAGAATTATAAATATAATTTTTAAAGTTTCCACAAGAGTGCAGCACAAATCAGATATTTTATTCAATTATAAAGATTTTCTTTCTATACACAATATCAGGGCTGCAGACAGGGGGGGGGGAAGGGGCAGGGGGGGCTGCAGATTTCAGTTTTCAAAAAATTTTCCATACCCCCAGATATTACCGGAAATCGTTTGTCCGGATCTGGCCTCGATATATTATTGTAACTCTTTGTTTAGGAAATTTTGAAAAATTTTTAAATGACTTTATTTAAATAAATATTGTAAGTATATGAAAATAAAAAAAAATTTGGTGGAGATGGAACCAAGCGTTTGTCTGCTGTTGACACTCAAACACAAAAACTGCCCTTCTCGCGTTAATAACATCCAAGATTATAGAACAATTTTGACGAAACTTGCAAGTTAGATAAAGTTTATAAAGCCCTTGAAAATAAAAAAAATTTGATGATGATGGCACCGAGCGTTTGTCTGCTGTTGACACTCAAACACATAAACTGGCCTTCTCAGGTTAATAACTTCCAAGATTATAGAACAATTTTGACGAAACTTGCAATTTGGATAGAGTTTATAAAGCCCTTGAAAATAAAAAAAAATTGGTGGATATGGCACCAAGCGATCCCGGGCCTTTTAAGCTCAAATCAAGTTTGATCTCTTCTGGATAATTTATTTTTATTTTTATTATAATTCTGGAAAATATATTTAGTGCCAGTGTAATATAATAATTTTGTATATTTTACATATAATATTATATGGTTTTCGAATGGGGAGGAGCGCTAAAAAGGTATTGTGCCCCGGGCTCGCTACGCCACTAGTAATGCATTTTTTATCAGAATATACCGTATATACAAATCAAATTTTTAAGTATTAATTTTTAAAATTTTATATTAAAAATTAAATTTAATTCCCAAAAAAAAAAATATTTTTCTCAAATCTCGGGGGTCACCCCGTCTACTTCCCCCTTGTATCCGCCCTTGCAAAGAGTAGGTAATAATTAGGAGAAGTCAAGGAGATCATTTGGTCGGGGGGCCTGGCAACCGAGAAGAGCAAAAGTCACCACAATCGTTGCGACTAAGCAATGCCAAGCTTGGGGTAACCTAGGCTGGGTGACCCCGAGTAAACAACGTGTGAAACGTTCCCCGGTAGCCATCGGTATAATAAAAATTAAATATATGTAAATGAGTTCAAACCCGTAAATATCCTCAAATGCCGAAAGGGCAAAATTAAAAAAAAAAAAAAAGGACATAATTTGTATCGTAATAAGGAAAAAAATTGAGTTTTTTTTTTTAATGATTTTTCATTTAATTTAACAAGATTTGAATTGTTATGAAAGGTTAATAAAATTTTTATCAAGGTTTGAATATTTCGACAAAAAAAAAAAATGATATTTATAGTGAGTGACCTCCTTTTGCTTGGGAAGATGGATTTTCTCCCTTGAATCTTAAATTATTTATAGCTATAAAAAAGTGGGGAGAAATATTATTTATTTATCCGTGACATCGTAACACGAGGAAAGACCCAAGGGCCTTTTAAAACTGCATCTCAAAATCTGTATAGGCCTAACATAAATACACCCACAGTGGAATATAAATTATCAAATTATTGGATTAAGCGATAAATTTTCGAAAATGGAAAGAGAAAAAAAAATTTACTTATTATTGCATTTAATATTATTAATATAATACTATTCATGACCATTATATAATATTAATTAAACAAATGTTAGTTTATTAATATACATGGGCCTACACCAAGCCCCGAGGGCGTTTGAAAATTTTATATACAGATAAAAGGGAAAATTTCAGAGAATATAGAACGATGATCCTTTTTACTATCATTTGATTGGTTGAACGGATGGTTAGATAAAGGAAAAAATATTTTCTTAATTATTCAATTTTAGTTCCATGTGAATATTCTCTAGGAAATTCTAAACTCATTACAAAAAATCCGATGCGAATTGGATGCGCGGTTGCCGAGTTATAGACAATTGAATTATCAAATTTTTATTCATTTCCAATGTTTAATTAAATCGATCTCTTAGTTTGGCCAAAGGAGGGGAGGCTCGTGGGTGACAGGTTCCCCCACCACTCTGCTCTGATTGTCGCTGAGGAGAAAACGCGCCAGGCGCCCTCCCCCTTTTCTTAGAAATATTCTTTCTCTTTTTAAAAATAATAATTTAACAGCTTTTAAGTTAAATTTTTTTTTTTGGACATTTGGAAGAATTATAAAAATTGAACGAGAAAAAAAAATTAATTAAGCAGTCAGAGAATATTGCTAAATAAATGATAGTTATATATTTAGTTAGATGTAATTTATTTGAACACAAGCGATATTTCGATCTTGTATTACTGTAGTGTAGTTAAATATCAAAGTGTAAAATTTAATTTAGATGAAATGATTTGAGTACTTAAAACAATTTTCACAAAATATTACTGATGTACTTTTTAAAAGGGCATCTAAATAATAATTGATTTATATGAATTTTAATCTAAAAAGTAAAAGATTTAAATTCTGTTACCATGGCAACCATTTCACCTATCTTTCCTATGAAGAACAAGAGTAAAGTGGTCTTCAGAAGATTTCAACGGCAAAATGAGAATATCCATTTTAAAGAGCATCTAAAAAATAATTGATTTATTAATTTGAAAAAAAAATCGTTAGAGCGATTTTGAGAAAATCGAAAAAAACTGAAAAACTACATCAGTAAAGTACTAGTACATTTTGGCTGATTTTGATTAAAAGCTTATTTCCACGCCACAGTGGGATGTCTAACTTGAATATAAAATTTCACCCTCCTAGCTCAATTCCTTCATGCTTAAAATTGAACACATATAGGCAAGAGAATGTAAAAAAAATAAATGGTGAAATCTTCAGCTGAAAACTCATTCTTTCTAACCGTATATTCCCCATAATTATACCCCTTAAGACAGAGGAGTTATTCAAGCCGATAAACTTTTTCGTGCATGCCCCTCTAACATGCCACTATAGACACATGATTTGTAAGACGTTGTCACGTCAAAAAAAAAAAAAAAAAAAAATAGGCCGTGAGATATTTATTTGGCTACTAACGGGGCCGCGACTCAAAAAGTTTACCAAGCACTGAACTAAAGGTCTAAAGGGATGGATTTTATTATTTAATAGATTTATGAGAAATAAGCATCTCTTTGATTGAACAAAAAATATTTTGAAATTTTATTTTTACTCAAAGGATTGAATTTTTTATAGATAAATATGCATTTTTTTATTCTTATAGTTAAAAAAAAAGTTTCCAATAAAATTTTATAAAAGCATATAAAGATGAAATCAATCAATTTGGCAATTATTTCAAATGATGGGAGAGCATCAATTTGTTTTTTCAAATTCGATCTGCGCCCAGAGTGCAGCCAGGGAGCCTCGCTTCACTCTTGTCTAGGCTTTTTTTCACGCGCAGATTCGCTTTTCAAAAAGTTTCTATATCTCTCTTATTTTTCGTTGGATTTATGGAAAAATGCAAAACTGGTCTTTTAAATCAATTATAAAGCTATAGACATTTTTTTTATTTAACTACGACCACATAAAATGGGGGTTTATTAATTGCCTTTTACATCTTCAAATTTTAACTGCCTCTTTCAATTCCTAATTATCCATATTTATTGTTTTTTTAATTAAATAAACACATTTAGGCCTTGAATAACTTAGTATATAAAACATTCAAGCAAAAACAATGAAATTTTAGTCTCAAAACGTTCTAAAAATGATTAAAAATCGATTTTCCAAATTTATTTTGACATATTAATTTTTAGTTTCTCAAAAAAATCAATTATTTTTTTGATGCTGTTCTCATTTTGCTTTCAAAATTGTTTCAAGACCACCATGGGCGTAACTAGAGAATTTGGCTGGGGGGGGGGGCATGGGACCAGATATCCTCCGGTGGGCCTGGAAAGCCCCATATTTTCTCAATTTTTCTTGGGGCAAGGAGCTTTCTGGGGGGAGCACGGTCTTCTGGGGGGCCAGGCACCCCCCCTAGTTACGCCCATGCACATCAGTAAAGTGTACTTCAAATAATTTTTACGAAAAATATACTTTTTAAAGAGCATCAAAAAAATAGATGATATATGAATTTTACAAAAAATTACCCTTTAAAAAAAAATTAATATTTTGATTGGTAGCTAAAATTCGTCAAACTCATCTGATAGGTGTTTATTATAAAATAAAGAAATTTATTTAAGGTTATTACTAAAAGCTTTTAAACCTCTTTCCCATACCCCCACCCTTATACTCAAAATGAACTTATTATTTAATTTAGTTTATAGATATGTATTTTCATTTTTAAATATATTTAAAGTATAAATTATTGTCATTATTAATTTTCTTTATAGTCTGATTTTTTAAAATATAAAGAAAAGAAAAAAGTTACGTAAGAATTTCCTAAGTCCATCTAGATATTTTAATAAGAAGCTTAGTTTTTAGTAGAGAATTAATTAGAATTTAGTAGAGCTTTACTTTTTCCTTGTATATTTTTATGATTATTATTTGTAGCTCCACTTAATGAGGCAGAAATGCGGTTGGCGGTTGCCTCATTAAGAAAGGGTAGGGCAAGAGTGGGGATTCAACCCTTACAAACAGCGTACGCTTAATGAACAGCCTACACCCCCCCCCCCCCCATCCTGCTTTCCTTTTGAGTTTTGATTTAAAACAAAAGACTGTGTTCTTCTCTACCCGAACAGACGACAACTAAAATAGTCGTAATATCGATTTACTGTCACATAATACTTTAAAAATAATTGTGAAAATCAATAAGTTGAAATAAAAAAATTATTTTATCTTGGGTTTTTAATTAGATATTTTAAGAAAAATAGGAATGTTGCTTGATGGGGGTGCACTCAGTGCCAATACGGAGCCACCAAACCCAAGGGGTTGTTATAATTTTCACATCATCATCTTATGAACCACCAGGGAAGGCGCCAGCTTATTATCAGTGGGGGGGGGGGGTACACAAAAATAAAGAGTGGAACAAACTTCCCTATCGAGGGGGGGACAATATAAATATAGGCTATATCAACAGAGAAACAAAAAAATTGAGGGGCATCCAGGGGAGGGCAGATGCATTGTCGGGGGGGGGGGTAGCACTGTTTATGAACCTTACCTTAGATTATTAATTCAAAAACTGTTCCCTTTCTAATAAACTTAAAAAATTCAGGCTTGTCTGGTTCTAACAAATTAACTGGGAAATAATTTATTGGAAATTTTTTAATGAATAGAATTTTTTGCTAGAATCGAAATCCTTAGGTTGTTCGAATATTAGTTTGGAACGGGTTGAATTGCATATGCAACTCTATTTTGTTAATGTTATAGTAATAGGAGGCTGGAAATGCGTTGTGCAAGATTTTTAAAGTTTAGTAAAGCCTCAAGTGATTTAGAATAAAAGATTCCTAATATGGGATAAATTTCTATTGTTGGGAATGAATATTGATTACAGTTTGGCAACTTTTGCAATTAGATTGAAAAATTATTGATTTCAAAACTCTTTCTTTATACCTCTTTAATGTCTTTATTTTATTTTCCATCTAGGTTGTGCTTTGCGAGTTTTTGACTTTATAATGTACTTTTCTTGGTGATATTAATAAGACGTTTCGAAAAAGAATATGATGATGTCAAAAAATGCAACCAACTTTAAAAGACAGATGAGCCTTAAAGCTTTCTTAAACTTTATAATAAATATTAAAATTCTAAAAGTTAGAATGTACATACAATAACAGCAACAACACTAAACAAACGATCTTAAAAAAAAAAAAATTATTTTCGCTTTTACAAGAATGAATTTCATTTAATTCATATTTGTTTAATGTTGACTTTTTTTAAAGTTCCTACAATCAAAGGATAAATAGAAAAGTTGTATACACACACCAAGCCCAAATAATCTAAAATTTTTTATATTTACCCATCTCAACTTTTTGTTGATTTTGTTAAAGATTAATTGTGTTCTCTGTTTTTTAACTCGGCCGGGGGAAAAGTTATACAGGCCTATATCATCAAAAGTATAAAATATTTATTTAAAACCAAATTAAATCAACTGGAGGATTATAAAATATAAATGTAGTATGTTCATTATTAATTTGGGAATGATCTAAGAGGGGACAGACAGATTAGTGAATTTGCCTGAACAGAGATCAATAAATATGCTACAAACAACTCAAATTTTATT
Source organism: Euborellia annulipes (assembly GCA_023213315.1). Classification (NCBI taxonomy): domain Eukaryota; kingdom Metazoa; phylum Arthropoda; class Insecta; order Dermaptera; family Anisolabididae; genus Euborellia; species Euborellia annulipes. Next base: position 122,259 of record JAKCPI010000171.1, read on the forward strand.
TAAGTAGTATTGAAACCGAATTATTATAGAAATTATAAAAAAATTTAATTAAAAGAAATAAGATTTTAGAACTAACCACCCCTCCCCCCAGCCATCTGAGATTTAAAATCCATAGAGTTGAACTGACGAGTTAGAATTTGAAAATGTGAAAGTCATTAATAAACCCCCATTTTATGTGGTCGTAGTTAAATAAAAAAATTTCTATAGCTTTATAATTGATTGAAAAGACCAGTTTTGCATTTTTCCACAAATCCAACGAAAAATGAGAGAGATATAGAAACTTTTTGAAAAGCGAATCTGCGCGTGAAAAAAAGCCTAGACAAGAGTGAAGCGAGGCTCCTTGGCTGCACTCTGGGCGCCGATCGAATTAGAAAAAACAAATTGATGCTCTCCCATCATTTGAAATAATTGCCAAATTGATTGATTTCATCTTTATATGCTTTTATAAAATTTTATTGGAAACTTTATTTAACTATAAGAATAAAAGACTGCATATTTATCTATAAAAAATTCAATCCTTTGAGAAAAAATAAAATTTCAAAATATTTTGTTTTCAATCAAAGAGATGCTTATTTCTCATAAATATATTAAATAAATCCATCCCTTTGTGTAGATCAGTGCTTGTTAAACATTTTGAATTTCGAATTTATTTTAGGGACTTTTAAAGTATTGAGAAGTATTTTGATTTGAGGCTTACACTTCTCTCATTCTCTTGCCCCTTGGTTATCTTCCATTCCAAGATTCAGTAAAGCTTGGCTCGGGCGCCCGGGGGGGAGTCCCCCAAAAAAAAAAAAAAAAAAAAAAAAAAAAAAAAAAAAAAACGCTTGGCATTGCTTAACATTAATAATCACCATTGCTTTTCTGGTGAAGGAAATAGAAAAATCAAAATAGGTATACCCTTGAAATAATAATTTTATTTAAATTATTTGTATAAAAAAAATTGTTTTATTCATCATTCCGAACAACTTTTGTTTAAAGGAAATTTCCCAATTTGAACATTTAACATATTAAGAGACCATAGGCGTAGTCAGGGGGGTTTTGGGTGTTCAAACCCCCCCCCCCCATGGGACCCAAGCCATGACTAGATATTTAATACAAATTATATTTCACATAGGGTTAGAGAAAGTAAAATATAATAATTTACTCTAGCTAAAAAAAAAAACAAACCAAAGTGATTTATAAATACCCTAAAATAATCTTAAATTTTTGAAAAAAATGTCTTAATCCCCCCCCATCAAAAATTTCTGGCTACGACAATGTAAGAGACAATATTTTCAGGTTGCTTAGTAGATTGACAGACACAGACACAGACGTCTGGGCGCCTTTCTATTTTTGGATGCTGAGTCACTCTCGATTGTCGTCTTTTATGATCTCGTTGACCTTGACCAGTTGCCATGCAGTCGATCTCCTTTCTCTTTCGCTCTCATTATAATTGAAGGTATGAGTGCAAAAGCTAGATAATAACCAAATGTAAAGTTTTGAGAAAAACTTTTTACATTACATTAAATTTGTATTTTGTAGATTATTTGAATAAAATTTGAAAGTATTAATGAATGTGCGTTTACATATCGATTTTCAGCGCTACGAGGTTGATCTTTTATATTTAAGTTAGACACCCCCCTCCCCACCCTCCCAAGAGGGCCCCATGGGGTGAAAATAAGCTTTTAAACAAAATCGGTCAAAAAGTACTAGTACTTTACTGAAGTACTTTTTTGTTAATTTTCTCAAAATACATATACATACATATATATATATATATATATATATATATATATATATATATAGATATAGATAAGAGAAAGTAAAAATTGTAAGATAGGTTTATATTATAATAATTAGAAAATCAATTTGCCCATATATCGAAATTGATTTTCACACTAGACTGTGCTAATATCGAGCCCATGATAAGATTAACTTGAGGCGTATACACAGTCCATCCGGTAACAAGAGTGAGGGAGTTATGTTCAATCAATGTCCAGTCTGGATTTAATACGAGAGCCCCCACAATGTTTAATATGTATATTACACCCTTTATGTTTGCTTATACTGGAAAACCATTTTCCCTAAAGAAGAGAGGGGAGGGTCGAGAAAAGGGACGGGGACCAAATCACCCCCACCCCCCGATTCTAAACATTACACGTTATAATTAATCTCAACAATAAAATAGAAACGTGATAATAAAATAAATATAGTCTAAACAGGATTAGCAGATATTTCGACTGGCATTACGCCTAGTCATCATCAGTGCAAACAAACGATCGCTCGCACTTGGGTCTGGCCACTGCCTGCTTCTTTGAAATTTTAAAATAATCATCAGGGCCGGATCTAGAGGGGGCAGTGGGTGCGGTGCCCGGGCGGCAGATATCAGGGGGCGGCAATTAAAGAAAGATTTACTAAAAAAAGGTAAAATGATATGAATTTTATATAGAAAATTTTAAGAAGGGGGCGACAAATTAAATTTTGCCCCCCTAAAAAATCTCCTAGTTCCGGCCCTGATAATCATCACCTATTGTTTGACACGGGCCCTACGCCAAATCATTTGTTTGCACTGATGATGACTAGGCGTGATGTCTGTCGAAATATCTGCTAATTAAAGATGATGTGAGAGGGTCCATCAAACGCTGACTTTTATTCTCCGATCCTTTCCTTATACGTTTGATCCAGTGAACCAATTATAATAATTTTTTCAATTCTAAATATATTTTATTTCATATAAAATTTGTGTGTTAAAAATAAAAAAGTATTTGTATTCTTTGAACTTTATTTTTTTATTCTTAACAAATAAAATAATAATAATAATTTTTAACTTTGCCCACCAACCAAAGGTTGTGTAGGTAAAGTTAATGAAATCGTAAAAATCGAAATTTTTCTGAAGCTGCCAAAATGCGTTTTGAGGTCCCCTGAATCCAGTTTTTGGAATGATGTCTGTGTGACTGAGTGTCTGTGTGTCCATGTGTATGTCTGTAGTAATTTTTTCGTCAACGAAAACTCAAAAACTATTCATTCAATTGTTTTGAAATTTTGCACACATAAACTAAAGCTAAAGGCTAAGAACTGAAAAGCTTTTGGTAAATATCGGACCATTAGGGGATTGAAGACCACTTTACTCTTGTTCTTCATAGGAAAGATGAGAAATGGTTGCCATGGTAACGGAATTTAAATCTTTTCTTTTTATTAGATTAAAAATCAATTATTATTTAAATTCCCATTTTTTTAAATTTATTTGTGTCTTTAATTGTTTCAAAGAAAACATATATGTCTCTCTCTCACTTGCAAACATTATCGTCTCTCTCTACTCTTTTTAAATTCCCTTTCCACCTTATCTTCGCATAGGCCTAATGTTAATTTCCTATAGGGATTTGTATGTTAATTTCGATTCAAAAGGGGTCCCCTTTAGAACTTTTTAGGCATTTAAAATTTTTTATTTTCCAATTCTTATGAAATTTTGTATTTATTTACGATTCTATATTGTGTATAAAATGTCCAAATATGAGATTAAAATTTTGAAAAATAACCATAGTTTATTTGAAGCAGTCAACATTTAAAATGCAAGTTTGAAACTAAGGTGCTATCGGAAACTAAATATATCTCGACACAAAAAATCTGGTGTGACCAGCACAGTGCACAACTTTCTCTTACCGAAGGGTAAGAGAAAGTTGTGTGCTGTGGCCAGTCACACCAGATTTTTCAATTCTAAATATATTTTATTTCATATAAAATTTGTGTGTTAAAAATAAAAAAGTATTTGTATTCTTTGAACTTTATTTTTTTATTCTTAACAAATAAAATAATAATAATAATTTTTAACTTTGCCCACCAACCAAAGGTTGTGTAGGTAAAGTTAATGAAATCGTAAAAATCGAAATTTTTCTGAAGCTGCCAAAATGCGTTTTGAGGTCCCCTGAATCCAGTTTTTGGAATGATGTCTGTGTGACTGAGTGTCTGTGTGTCCATGTGTATGTCTGTAGTAATTTTTTTCGTCAACGAAAACTCAAAAACTATTCATTCAATTGTTTTGAAATTTTGCACACATAAACTAAAGCTAAAGGCTAAGAACTGAAAAGCTTTTGGTAAATATCGGACCATTAGGGGACGCTCTAGAGGAGGGGGCAATATTTTTTTCTTGCATAACCTATAATTTTTTAGACTTCCTGCCGAGTAAAATGATAAATAATATTAATACCCTAATTTGTTATAAATTTGTTAAAAAGTCATTTAAATTCGAAAATTGTACCTAGCAAGAGAGCCAAATCAAAACAAACGCGTTGGGTTATTTTTTTGAATAGTGGGTGGGCAAAGTTGTGCGCTCGGCTTAGTCCGACCCTTTATTTTATAATAATATATTTACAAATGCATCCCAATTAAATCAAATATTAATATTTGTAAATAATTTAATAAAATAGTTTTTTTCATCATATTATTAATTTATTCATTAAATTATTTTAATTTTTCAATTTTTTTTTTCCAATTTAATATTGCTTCAGAGTAAAAACAAAGAGACGCGGATCACTCTAGAGGAGAACAAATTCAAAAAATCTGTGTGACTTACACTTCTCTACTCGTTCGATTCGTTTTCTCTAAGTGATGTTATTTAGTCAGTGGCGTAGCGAGAGGGGGGCAAGGGGGGTCATCATGCCCCGGGCGCTACTCACAAAGGGGCGCCAAACAAATTCGCAAAACAAAAAATAATTTTAATGTCCGGGAAAAAAATTAAAAAAATTTTCCGCGTGACGGAAAAATTTGGTTCCGCAAAAAAAATAAAATTTTTCCGCATGAAGAGGGGAAAATTCATAAATCAATTATTTTTTACATGCTCTTTAAAATGTATATTCTAATTTTGCTCTCAGAATTGTTTGAAGCACACTTTACTCCTGTACTTCATAGGAAAGATAGGGGAACCAAATGGCTTAAATAAGAGGATTGCGTCTTTTTCCTTATCCTTTTCATTCATTGTATATTTCAATATACTGTACAACTATACTGTATAACTATATTTAGGAAAGATAGGAGAAATGGTTGCTTTGGTAACAAAATATAAATATTTTCCTTTGTTTATAAAGTTTACATCTTGAAATATATTTCGACCATAGATCTCAACACAAACGCCTACGGGCTTGGTCTAGTTGGTAGCGTGCCTCCCTTCTATACCGAACGTCGCGGGTTCGGACCCCAGGCAGTCCGATGATTTTATTTAACGCCACTTGGATACCACCAAATGGCTTAAATAGAAATGCCCGACCCCCAATAGATATATTAATAATTAACGATTATCGTCAAAGTCTTAAATGGCCTAATTTGCCGAAAAGACTGTGTAAATGTGTGTGTGAGTGTGAATGTGAAAAAAGTGTGAATGTTTAAAAAAAATAAAAAAAATCTGGTGTGACAATCACAGCCAAAGTTAAGAGAAATTTGTGTGACCATCATAACAAATTTTTTTTTTCTACGAGTCTTTAAAATTCTTTTTAATCTGTCCGAAGATATAATTTTAATTTATTATTTTATTTTCTTAGAAAAGAGGGGGGGGGGGGGAGGCGCGCCTTGGTCAAGAGTAACAAACAGAGAGGAGGGGAGGGGGAGGCAGACTCCGCCCCTCCTTTGTTCGAATTAAGAGGTCTAAAAAATTCAAATAGAAAAGAAATAAAACTTTGAATCTTCAAATGTCTCTAACTCGCAAACCGCTTCTTCAATTTGCATCGGATTTTTTGTAATGAGTTTAGAATTTCCTAGAGATTACTTAGATGAAGTTAAAATTTAATATTTAAACATTTATTTTTTCATTATATCTCACCATCAGATTAGCCAATCAGATGAAAGTAAAAAGGATCATTGATCTATATTCACTGAATTTTTGCCTACGTGTATATAAAATTTCTAGCCTTCTAGATCCAATGGTTTCGTTAAATTAGCGCTCTAAAGGTTTACATTCAAATCATATCAGAATTGGATGAAATTTTATGTCTTTTTACATAAAATTCAGCTTTCAATTTTTGAGACTTGTTAATTTTATTTTACTAGCTCGTTGTTTATAAACAACCCACAACATGTATAGAAAATCTGGTGTGACAAGCCCAGCAAATTGTTTTTTGTCGACATGTTTTTTTTTTTTTTTTTTTTTTTTTTTATTCTGCCCGTCTAGCCAACTGCCATTGGGCTAAAATTTTTTACAAAATATACATATATCAAAATAATATAAACAATACAATATTAATACAATAATAAAAATAAGCCTTAAAACTACTATGGTAAGAAAGAACAATTCAAAGAAACATTATATTTGTCGACATGTATTTAGTTTCGGACGGTACGGCACATTCGATTTTCAAGATGTAAAATTTATAAGTATGGAAAAATATTTATATTTTGTTACCATAGCAACCATTTCTCCTATCTTTCCAATGAAGTACAAGAGTAAAGTCTGTTTCAAACAATTCTGAGGGCAAAATGAAATATACATTTTAAAGAGCATCTAAAAAATAAATGATTTTTGAATTTTAATCAAAATCGTTTGAGCAAATTTTGAGAAAATCGAAAAAAACTGAAAAAGTACATGTGTATAAAGGTAAGGGAAAGTAAAAAATTTCTAAGATCCCTTAATTTAGCAACATTATAAGATTTTATAGCCATTTTTAGAATTAAATTTTATAAAATTTGAGTATAAACAGATGAAATCAATCAATTTGACAATTATTTCAACTAATGGAAGAGCATCAAATTTTTTTTCCAATTCGATCGGCGCCCAGAGGCCAGCCAGGGAGACTTGCGTAACTCTTGTCTAAGCCTTTCATCTCGCGCGAGATCGCTTTTCAAAAAATCGCTAAATCTCTCTTATTCATTCAAGGATTTGAGGCAAAATGCAAAACTGGTCTCTTGAATTAATTATAAAGCCATAGGAATTTTTATATTTAGCTACGCCCACATAAAATGAGGGTTTGTTGATGACACTCACGACTTCGAATGTCAACTCCCGCCAATATTTTTTAATTTATTGTTTTTTAATTAAATAAACACATTTAGTGCTTGATATCGATTGAATAAATTAAAATATAAAATATTCTAACTAAAACAATCCATTTTCGGCCAAGGAATGTCCTAAAAATAATAAAAAATTGATTTTAATTAATTTTGACAGATGAATTTTTTTCTTTTCAAAATAATAAAGAAACTATTCAATATATAGAAATAGTGAATAGTGCATTAAAATCAGCACTAAATCCTGAATCTTGCACATTTATGTCAATTACTAGTTTGTTCTATTTAATAAGAGAGAGTCACATCTATGAATTTTCGTAAATTTGCTAAAAACTAAAAAATAAGATGATAAAGATTGAGTAGTCCATTGATTCGTTAGTCTCCACTAAATCAAACTCTCTATTGAGGAAACAGTTTCGGTTTTAATGAAATATAACTATCTCAGTCCATTTTGAGTGTGTAAGCTCAAATGTAAAGCCTTGAGTTAAATTGCGGAGTTGTCTGTAGATGTGTATTACTACGAAAAATAATTGAGATATAAAATACAAGGCAATGCAATCAGCTTATATGAATCGCCAAGTTTGAGATCCCCCATGTTTTTGTTCAGAGTCATATGTTTAAGAAGTGGTTAAATTAAAAATCTTATATTTTTATAATTTGTATCAATTAATCGAAAACTATTAGAGATATTAAAATTTCGTATGCAAATTCTTATTCTACGTGAAATTTTATCCAGAAACGTTGTATCGCCGATGTATTGCCTTGTGTTTAATAGATAGATAGTAGCGAGGGGCGTAGCGAGAGGGGAGGGGGCAAGGGGGTCATCATGCCCCGGGTACTACTCACAAATGGGCGCCAAATGGTCCGCAAAATAAAATATTGCTGGATAATTTTTATTTTTATTATAATTGATTTCTGGAAAATATATTTTAAATTTAGTGCCAGTGTAATATAATAATTATGTATATTTTACATATAATATTATATGGTTTTTTTTAATGGGGGGGGGGCGCTAAAAAGGTATTGTCCCCCGGGCGCAAGTTAAGCTCACTACGCCACAGTATTTAGTGCTTTAAAAAATTATAAAATGTGTTCAGTGAGTTTAATTTTCATTGTGATGTGTCTTCAAGTATTAAATTTTATATCGTGAAGCACCTGCCATCATCTTTGAATCAGGTATATTGAAATTTATTTAATTAATTATTCAACTCCCTTCAAGTCAAGTCAAAAGAACATAGCCGATTCGAATTATTATTAAAAAAAAAAAATTGAAACTAAAAAAATTATAAAATATTTTTATCTAGTGTTCTATTAGAAATTATTTTATGGAAGTTTGTTAAGAAGGAAATTTGAATCCATGTGTGAGTGCCTTTACTGGGAATTTTTTTTGTTTTCTGTTTATTATTATTATTATTATTTTTTTTTTTTTTCAAGGAAATTTTTATAGGTAATGAAAGATTTCATAAAAAGATCAGAGATGATTTTTTATTGAGTTCTTCCGACAGGCTGCTTACTTAAATACATTTATATTAATATCATGTTTTTTTTTTTTTTTTTTTTTTTTTTCAGAGTAATAATTTTCCAATTTTCTTATTACATGGCTAACAAAATTTTTATATAAATTAACTGTACACTAACTAGTGTTTTGATTAAACCCACAAATATCGGAACAAATTTATTTTGATTCATCGTTCTTATATAACTATATTTTTCATTTTATTTAATTCAATTAGCTTTTTTAATAATTAAAAAAAACTTAAAAATTAAGAAAGGAAATACTTTTAATTCGTTTTCTATTTTTAGCCGTCGACAATCAAAATGAAAGCGAGGGTGGAGGGAGGTGAAGGTGAGCAGGCGCCAATCGTTTCTTAAACAGTTCTCATGTTCATCCCGCCTAATTAACCTTATATCTTATTTAAATTAATTAGTTTTTATTTATTTAGTGATTTATGTTGTTATGATATGTGAATCTTAATCAATTAGATAATATCTTTGAAATAGTATTTTATATTATATCTTTTCTTTCTCTTTTCTCTCTGTTTGCCAGAATATATCTCAAATCTCGGGGGGAGGGGGGATAATTACCCCCTTTACTCCCCCCCCCCCTTGTGCTGAGCAAGCCGGTATTTTTAGAATTTTTACTTTCTCTTACCTATATATGTTGATATATACAGAGAAAGTATTGAATTCATGTCAAAAATTTAATGCCGAGATTTTGATGGATATACACGTATTGAGGTTCCTTGAATCCAAAAAAGTGGAGGGACTGGAAGGCCCCATTTGTCTCAACTTTTCTTGGGGCGGGAAGCTTTCTGGAGGGGGGCACGAGCCTTTAGAGGGGGCCCCCCGGTACCCCCTGGTTACGCCCATGGCCCCGAGAGGCCCGGGCCTTCTCTAAGACAAAAGTTTTATTAAAAAAATGCTTATAAGGTATATTAATATATTTAATTTTTTTTTCTTTTATTACTTTTATTTATACGACGCACTTTTCAATCAAATAGATAGAAATTGGCCATTAAAAAATGATATTAGCCATATAACATATATACCCGTATATAGATTTGAAAAATTCCGGGGGGGGCCCTTCGGCCCCCACTTATATACGCCCCTGTCAGGTTAAATTATCGGATCTTATAAGAATCTCTGACATACATTTACGCTCCAAAGGGGCTTAACTATTAACGCTAATTTTTTTATCATGAATTTAGTTCATTTACAGAAACATTTTAGCACACAATATTAATTTAATTAATAATTAGTAATATTAAAGTTTTGATTTTCATTTAAAAGTTCTTTTTTTTTTCTTTACATGTATTCAAGTGTGTGTGAATGTTGTTGTTAAAAAAAAAACAAAAGAGAAGCGAAACGAACTCATATAGGCTATAAGAAGTTGTTTTTAAAGTATATTCCAAGCTCATTACAAGTCTCATTAGTAACCTTCAAGGCGGAGCTCTCGCTTTCTCCCTTGGCGAACAAATGAAATTCCAGAGATTATAAAATTAAATTTTGCTTGAACAGAAAGTAAGAGAAGGGGTGAGAGGTTATTCTCTTAAAAAAAAATTTCTAATCAAAAGGTGTTTTCTTCTTTTTAATTAAAATTATAACAAGCAGGTCACTAGAAAGGAGAAAATACGCAGATATATCGACGTACATAACAAGCATCATCAGTGCCATTAGAGCAGCTGAAATAGGGTAGGCCCTATTTCAATTAAGAAATGTGTCTATAAAAGTGCCCTGTCTTGTTTTTATATCTAGATTGCGATTTTTAATAATTATAGTGGGAGAAAGGGTCAAAGGTTAAAAAGGGCCTCCTTTAATTTATTCTTTTGCTAGATTCGTGAGATCTTTCTTGGCCGCCGAGAGCTTGTACAGTCAGCGCCAAAGTGCCTGATGTGGAGCCTTGAGCTTAGGCAACCAAATTGCTTAGTCGTTGGAAGAGTTGTCTCCCCTTCAGTTGGATTAAAAATAGATGATTTATTTATTTTAAAAATATTGAATTAGTTGACTTATATCCGTATTCATAGTCGTTCCTTGAGGAAGCAGGAATCCTTATTACTGTATAAATATATAGGAATAAGGACTCCATCTTCCTCAAGGAACGACTATGAATACGGTTATAAGCTCAAGGCTCCAATGAGAATATACATTTTAAAAAGTATATAAAAAATAATGATTTTTAAATTTTAATCAAAATCGTTGGAGCGAATTTTGAGAAAATCGAAAAACTGAATCAATAAAGTACTAGTACTCTTTGGCCGATTTTATTCAAAAGCTTCGTGTTACGTCTCAGGGGGGGGTGCCTAACTTAAATATAAAATTTCAATCTCCTAGCTCTTTTCGTTCTTGAGATATTTTGTTCACTGACACACAGACAGACCATGTTGCAAAACCACTTTTTTGGACTTAGAGGACTTCAAAGCGTGTATATCCATCAAAATTTCAACATCAAATTTTTGTTTTTAGGAAGACAAAATTTTTCCGCTGCCCGGGGCCTCTCAAAGACAAATATTTGGGGGCCTTGGGCGGACCCCCCCCCCCCTCCTCGGTACGCCTCCTGGCTCAAATGAGCATTAATCATGATTTTTAGTCAGATTAATTAATTCCTCTGTTAAGTTTTTTAAATAATATAATATAAATACTGGACCATTTATTTTCTTATAAAAATTTTAATATTTATGTTTATTTCTTTATAAGTATTTGAGTTTGGAGACCTTGGTCAAAATATTTATCCAAAACATTTTTAATGTATCAAGCTTATCTATTATCGATTTCAGAATCACTTCACATTATAAGAGCTAAGCAAGCTCCGTCTACGTCATAGCCCCTGTGGCCTAATGGATAAGGCATCGGTCTCCTAAACCGGGGATTGTGGGTTCGAGTCCCACCAGGGGTACATTATTTTTTTTAAACCAAACATTCTTATTCTACTGGGAATATTTTCCTTCGCTTATTATCTACTTTGTATTCGATAAAGTAAAAATCTGGTGTGACTGGTCGCACAGCACACAATTTTCTCTTACCTTCGGTAATCAAAAGTTGTGTTAACCTACACTATGCTTGGTATTGCTATGCGTGTAATAAAGTCAGTGCCGTAACAAGGGTATCAAACGCCTGTGGCAAGTGTCTAACCCCCCCCCCCCCCCCAATAATCCAGTGTTAACCTTTTTTTGGGTCAAGTTTCTCCTTTTTAAAGTTATTGTGCTTCCTATATACACATTTTGTAAAATATATAAAATGATATTTCAAATTCTAAAATGCCCCCCTCCCCTGAATAAGGCCTGATATAATTGTCGGAGGCCATTTCCCCTCTCCCCCGTAGCGCCTCACTGATTAAAATGTTGGTAAATAAAAACCTCGTGCAGCTCACAGCTAGGTCGGTCCCCTTTGTTTTGCGTCTCCAGCCTAGTTGCGCCCGTGGCGGGGGCCTGTTTTTCGTTACGGCCCTGAATAAAGTAATATTTTTATTATATTATAATATTCAAGAGACTAGAATGACCTGATATTCTAATTATTATTAATAATATGATTTTGATAGCATATTCTCTCATTATTATGAAATAGTTTTATATATTTTTATTTCTTCTATCTTTATTCATATTTTTTTTTTTTAATTATCGCTCCATAAGTATTGTTATTTTATCACTCTCTCACTAGATGGCAACATTGTCTGTATGGGTTTGGGTCATTTTGCCTCTATTGTTGAACGTGTTCTTTTTTTTAATGAGTGTGTGTAATTGTGCTTTAAAAATAATAAAATTTCATTAGTGAGTTAAATTTATATCAAGAAATTTTATAAAATTCATCGAACTTCAGTTCATCACCTCATATTAGGAAGGTAAATTTCTTGTTGTCTTTTGTCGTTTTTTCTGTATAATTGCTATTCAAATATGAATTAATTCATAACCTATTTTTCACTTTTTGATTCGAGTTATCAAATTTATCTACAATTTAGTAACAAATAATATCTTTAGTCTTTGGGGTCTAAACTCGAAATATATTATTGCTTATTAATTATTATATATTTATATACAGTATATATGAACTGGGAGGCGCGGGCTAGTGCCAGGAAAGATTTTGGCGCCTTTCAGATTTCTTTCTTTTTACTTTCTCTTACCTCTATATATATGTTAATACATAGAGAGAGAAAGTATCGTATTGGATTCATGTCAAAAATTCGATGTCGAGATTTTGATGGATCTTCACGTTTTGAGGTCCCCTGAATCCAAAAAAGTGGTTTTCGCGACATGGTCTGTCTGTCTGTCTGTGTGTGTGTGGGGGGGTGTGTGTGTCTGTGAACAAAATATCTCAAGAAAGAAAAGAGCTAGGAGGTTGAAATTTTATATTTAAGTTAGGCAGCCCCATGGGACGTGACACGAAACTTTTGAACAAAATCGACCAAAGAGTACTAGTACTTTACTGATGCACTTTTTCAGTTTTTTTCGATTTTCTAAAACTGGTGTGACTGGTCGCACAGCACACAATTTTTCCTTAATTTCAGTAATTTAAAGGCGCATTTTGTACTTGTTTGCCAGAATATAAATACAAATCAAATTTTTAACAGTATACTGTATTTTCTTTGGATTATATTTTGGGCTTTTTGAAAATTCAAATATATAATTATCCTTTAGATGAAGAAAGATAATAGTAATTTGTTCACATTTGAAAATACTACCAAAGACTTTTAAAGATTTTAGCCAAAAGAAAGTAAAAAAAAAAAAAAATATAATAAATTTAGTAATTTAGTTGAGTGATCAGAGAAAGGAAGACATTCTAATAAAGTTAATCTTTTCTATTTTAAACATGACCATGTTTTCTTATCAAGCCTTTACTCTTTCTCTCTCACCTCGCTAATGATTGTGTATTGTTTGCCCTAAGGGCCGGACTAAATCCTATATCCCATCCCTAAAATACAAACAAATCCATTTCATTTCTCTCCACATCTCCAATCTCTCTCTTTCTCTCTATTCATTCAACATTGGATTATTATTCGCTGTTGACCATTTTACTCTCATTTAGGGCATGCAACTAATTATACGTTTTCTAAATATAGTCTTGCAAACCTCTGGAAATACTAATTGTCTTTTATAAAAAATGAGATTCTTAGCAAAAACTACTAAAAATTTAATGTACAGCGAGGAACAATATTAAGTCCTATCCATGCGTTTTATACTAGTGATTATTTCATTGTTTTTATAAAAGAAAATGAAAATATTTATTGCAAATTTTCTAGGTTTGAGGCCTTTTTCCCTAAATATAGATCCAAAAAATTCACGAAACACGGAAGATTATAAATAGATATATAATTTTCAAGATCTATATTTTTGAACTAGATGTAGGCCTATATAAAATATTAAACGATTACCTCGATTTCGAATTGAGGACCTAATCCTTAATTTAGTTTAAAGACAATACGATCTTTAAGAGGAAATCTCTTGAAAACTTCATTTTAATAAATTATAGATTCACTTCTTGAGTTACCCAGAGTTGAGGCATTGGTATTTCTTGTTATTTTAGTTTAACGTATCTTTTGCTAGGGTCCAGAAATTCGCTTTCCGCCCCGGACGATCAAATTTTTCTAAATCATATTGGCTTTATTAGAAAAATAAGGACTAAATGACCGAAGAAACCTAAAAAGACCTAAAAAAAAGTTAGGCTGGACGCACACCGATTGAGCAAAAACGCTCTTCGACAAAACGTTTTGCTTAATGACAAAACATGTTGCTCAATATCACGCACACCGATTAAGGAAAAACGCTCAATGATAAAATATTTTGCTCAATGATGCCGAATCATGCTAAATTGTGTTTTTTTGTTTGTTTTGCTTAATTGTTGTGCGTTGACACAGTATTGGAAGCATGTAAAAAGGGAGTGTGATGGTTTCGGTCCCTGAATAAAAGTGGGTTGGACAGGTCGTCGGATAAGGACAAGGCTAAAATGGTGGATATTAAATAAAAAATAAGTGGTGATGAAGAAGTGGGGGGGAGGGAGAAAGTTGAATGTTAAAAAAAATAAAAAGCATTTAAAAAACAGTTTTAAGCACGATTTTTTGTCATTGAGCATTTTTTCTAGAATGGGTGTGCGTCCAGCTTAAGCCTACCAAGTTTACTTTTTATTTATCTTCCGTCTTGCAATATACAGTATAGAGGAAAGGGAGGGGGGATGAATAATAAAACAATGCAAAATTAATCTAGGTTTAAAACGGCAGTGGCCACCCTCCTCTTTGGAAAAATCCGGACTACGATTATGCCCCGGATACTGAAGAAAACAAATGACCTCTTTCTAACAAATTGTAGGCCTGCTCGAATATTTTTTTCACATCCTTTTTTTCCCAATCCATTTCCTTTTACTAAATTTTTTTTTTATTGATTTATTTATTTATAAACGTGAATCGAAAGGGGAATCCTGAGGGAGAGTGATGGCTAATTTATTATTGATACTTAATAGATGGATGTCATAATAGCTTCTAACAGATACATTTGAATATTCTATTAGCCTCCATCAGCAGGTGTCTGCAAGTCCCCCCCCCCATCACCACTACCACCACCCACCACATATACACATACTATTCTCTTGTCTCCATTTCCCATTCGAATCGATTGACAATTGGTTAATTGTATTAGCTGCCCTGGCAAATGATGATTGATTCGTTTCTACGCCATTTTCACTCGGACTTTATTGTTCCCAAAAAGACTATAAGACTTTCATCTCATTGAATCTGTAAAGCCTTTGTCATTAATTATTATAACTGGAGAAGAGAATAAAATACTCGTAGAGTAGATACAAAATATATATATATCAAATAATAAAAATATCGTTTTATCAAAAATTAAAGATTTCTTAATACTAGATGATTATGTTGAAAGGAACAAAATCATTGAAAATTTTTTCTTAGGGGTCGGCCACATATTACCTAACGCCTTTTTTGACCATTTTCTAATCCCCCCCCAATTCAAATATCACCTCCCCTTAACATCATCTTGGGACCGACACTGTTCATACATAATAAAAATTTGGCTCCCAATTCGTCTATTTGTAAATTACACCCTGGTGACTAACTTGTTCCAAAATAATTCAACATCTTTATATTTTCAAACCATATTAATTAAATAGAAACTAAAACATAGGCTTTGTAGATTGATTGATTTTGCTATTTTATAGAAACTGTCTATAAAACTCGAACAATATCACTTTTAAAATGACAGCTAGGTCAAATATCTCATGTCTCATTTTCGTTAGAAATATTTTTATTTCACTTGGAAAATTCTTTATAGGTCTATATCGTTATTGAATTTGAAAGATCCTTTTCAACATAATTCAGTGTTTTTTTATATAAAGCTACTTTCAAGCTATACAAAATATTCTCTTACACCATTCATAACAGAATTCTAAATTTAAAATAAGCTTATTTTTTATTTCAGTGCATTGTAGATTAATTAATTAATAATATTTTATTTGAAATTCCTTTCGGGATCACCGTTTATTTATCCGAGGTGCTTTTGGGCACGAAGACACCCGCCTCAAACCCATCCGGCCTTAGGCCGTAGCCATCTACCGTCATCTCATGAAGTTACATCATTTTCTATCTCCAACTCCTCCTCCTTCTCCTCCTGCGTTCGTTTCTAGTTAGTGAACTAATCCTTATTTCTGATTCCACCCGGTTCCTTTTATCCAACCTCTTCTATGGTAGGGAGGAAGTTCTAGTTTGAGGAGGGACCCCCTCAGCACCGGCGTGTAGCCTGCTCCTTTCGAATTTTAACATGCTTCACTGAGAGGGAATCTTCTTTACGTCCCTTCCACAGGCCTTTCACAGCAACTCCCTGACCTGAGATTTAAAATACATACACCTATATGAACTGAGGTAGGTTCCGTTCTCCATTCTCAGGAGAAGTTATCTCAAATAGAGTTGGATAATATTTTGCCATGAGGTAGATTTGAACTCGAGTTGTCTTCAGCTAAGAATTATAAGCTGAGCTGCTTTATCTACTCGGCTAATCCCCTCCTCATTTACTATATATAGCTAATGCAATTGCCATAAAAATATTAGTATCGATTGCTGCAAGATGATGTTCTCCTTAATAGAACAAATTCCCTTGACTAAACGGGAATATTTGCAAAAAATAAATAACTTTATTTTAACTTTTCCCGGACGTTAGTAAAGTTATTTAGTAGATATAAATATTTTTCTCTAAACTATTTGAATGCTTCAATTCCCAGTGGTAAAATAATTGACTGGGAATAGGACATCAAAACTAATACTTTATGATTCTTAGCTCTTTTTTCCTTCTGTTTTTGTTCTTTATTTAGAATAAATAACTTTCTTGAGTTAAGGAGATTCAAGGGGCTAATTTACCTGGTTGCATAGGTCGGTCGGTACTTCATTCCCTTGGACTTCCATCAAGGGGATAATCCTGTTGCTTGAGGGCATCTCTGCCCTTCAACCCTCAGCTCTTGTTCCCTTGGGCTTTTAAGGTTGCGTGACTTTCTGACATAATTCATATCTCACTTCCCCAAGGGACTTTTTTTAAAAGTCCTTTATAATCCTACAATGTACTCCTAACATTCTAACAAGAAAGACTAGATTGAATATACCGTAGGTAGAGAAATCTTTGAATATAATTTGAGGAGAGTTACCAGTACACTATTGAATGCCATCGGTTTGCTTTCCGTTCTGAGAGATTATTAATGAATTAATTAATTAAAATAAATACGAACTCCAAATTTGAATTTGAAATAAATTAATTTTTTTTTAATATTGTTTCGTGGCATGCCCTTATCCTGGGGTTTGATTTTTTTTAATTTAAATATATTTTACTCTTTTTTTAATATAGATTTTTTTTTTATTTTTTAGTGTTGAATGATCAGTCTGCGTTCCTCAATGATGAATGACTTCCTGTGAAACATCAACCACGAATCAAACGTAAGCTTCATCGTATATAATTTTATTAGCTGTTTTAAAAACAATAATACTGAATTTCTTCATCACATTATAAAATAATAAATTATCCATATGAAAAATTAAATACTCAAAAGTAAAGAATCATCTAGAATCGAGGGATATTCAAAAAACCGAAAATAAAATTTCTATAATTTTTTTTAAAAATTTTCTCCCTTCCCTCCCTACAACTAACCAAAAAACATATTTAAAATTATATAGGCCTATTTTTGCCTTTTTACTTACTCCAAAATCGTATTTAGTATCCTGCTTATTTGCTTTTTCTTGAAGACCATATAAAAAATATGGGAAAAACTAGATAATGTTTCTTTACTCACACCAAATTTTTTCAAATTTATTTTATAATCTACCATATATCTTCTTTAATTTTGTATTTTGTTTATTAATGATTCAATATATTTTATAGATGAATATATTTGCCGGTGCGAGGGTTTGTTTGGAAGTAATTTAGTTTAGCCGCCCCTGCCCCTTCTCCCCCCCCCCCCCCCACCTTCCCCATTCCAATCCGTACCATCATTTGTTGAATCCCTCCAGAAATTAATTCCTTTGTTCAGCAATGTATATTTAAATTCTCAATAACATTTCCATTCAAACCAATTTATTTTTACTTTGGAATGAAACAATTGTCCAATTTCACTCGCAACTGATTTGGAAATTGTGATACGCCAAATAAATTGATGTAAAATCGTCCAAATCAAAATCCTCAACTGAATTTTATCCTTTATATCAGTAATTTGTTCTTATTTTGATTAAATAATACAAGTATATTTAAATATTTCAATCGTAATTGTGATGTGGATATAAATTTTATTTTATGGTAGCTGCAGAGCGCTAAGGCTAGACAAGGACCCAAGGACCAAAAACAATTTTCTATACAAAAATATCAAATAAAAGATACAATAATGCAATCAATCTCTTCTGGTCTGAAAATTTTCATGATCTGTTTCATATGGCAAAACTGTTAACTTATGAATAAATTAATATAGATATTATTTGGAGTCAGGAGGAATAAAACCAGCGTTGTCGAACACCTTTACACTTTTATTTTAAGCAGACGTTTCGGTAACCATAACGGTTGCCATCTTCAGTGCCAATGAAAGTTTTTTAAGGTGTCCCTGTCATATATGATAATCTTGTATAGTATATGATCAGCCTGGAGCGTTCGGCAAGTAGTACTATACAAGATTATCATATATGACAGGGACACCTTAAAAAACTTTCATTGGCACTGAAGGTGGCAACCGTTATGGTTACCGAAACGTCTGCTTAAAATAAAAGTGTAAAGGTGTTCGACAACGCTGGTTTTATTCCTCCTGACTCCAATCTACCCAGCATACAATTTAATTTACATAGATATTATTTGTTTATTTAATTTTTTTTTAACCCTTTTTGGCTACAGAGGCCATTTAGGGGTTATTTCTTTATTCGTATAATTTTTAAATACAAGTACCGATGGCTACCGGGGACGTTCCACACGCTGATTGCTCGGGGTCACCAATTTTGAACTTTCGCCGCGCTCGGCAACACTTAACCGCAACGATTGTGGTGACTGTTGTTGCTCTTCTCCGTTGCCAGGCCCCCGGCCTGTTTATTTAATTAATATATATTTAATTCAAACAGCTTGGTAGGATCTGAGGAGTTCACCCACCAACCGTAGGTTGATCTGAAGCTGCAAAATGCGTTTTGAGGTCCCCTGAAACAATTTAAGCAGTTTTTGGAATTATGTCAGGTGTGTCTGTGTTTCGTCAACGAAAGCTCAAAAACAATTTTTTCAATTTATTTGAAATTTTGAACATATAAACTAGAGATAAAGACCAAGAACTGAAAAGCTTTTGGTAAACATCGAACCATTAGGGTGGGGGGCAATATTTTTTTCTTACATACGACTAATCTATAATTTTTTTTATATATTCAGAAACTAGATTTTCTCCCGAGTAAAATGATATATAATTTTAGTACCCTAATTTGTTAAAAGATTATTTAAATTTGAAAATTTAGTATAGCAACAGAACAAAATAACGGTTATCGTAAATGTCTTATATGGCCTGAGCTGCCGAAAAGACAGTGTGAATGTGTGTGTGAGTGTGAGTGTGAATGAGAAAAAAGTGTGAATGTTTAAAAAAAACAAAAAAACAAAAGCGTTGCGTTACTTCTGTGAATAGTGGGTGGGCAAAGTTGTGCGCTCGGCTTAGTCCGACCCTTTATTATTGATTGTGTTGTTCTCTATTAAGTGATGCCAATAATAATAAGTGTGAATAATGATGTGGAGGTGCTCGTTGATTGGCAAGGAAAAAAAATTATAATTTATAATGAGTTTATTAATCTTTATAGGCATATCAACACTTATTGAAAGGTCACCCAAAAGTGTACAGTGAAAGACAATATTAAGTACCACCCATGCTTTTTCTACTTGTGATTATTTCATTCTTTTTATAAAAGAAAATGAAAATCTTTATTGGAAATTTTCTAAGTTTGAATCATGAAAGTTTCCATTAAAAAATATATATATATATTTTTATTTTTTTTAAACATTCACTCTTTTTTCTCATTCACACTCACACTCACACACACATTCACACAGTCTTTTCGGCAACTTAAGACTGACAATAACCGTTAATTATTAATATATATATTGGGGGTCCAAGCATTTCTATTTAAGTCATTTGGTATCCAAATGCCTTAAATAAAATCATCGGACTACCTGGGGTCCGAACCCGCGATGTTCGGTATATATTTTTTTTAAAAACAATGAAATAATCACATGAAGAAAACGCATGGGTGGGACTTAATATTGTCGTGTCCCTCACTGTACATACTGTATATTTATATAGCACAGTACTGACAAGGTAGCAAAGCGTAAAAACAAACATAAATACAATTTTTAGTAACAATGTGTTACCTGTGAAGATGTACTGATATGCCTTCTGAATATAAGGAATAATAAACTTGTTATAAATTAGGATTTTGTAATTTTTTGTCAATTAAGAGCACAAACAAATTCTTATTTATATTTAATTTATTTATACTTTTTTAAAGTACCCAACTTCAAAGCAACTTCTGTTCTGATACCTTTAAAGTTTTTAAAAATATTCAAATATTCTTTTAAACCATCACAGGCCTCGTCATTAATTATTTAAATTAATTGAAACGCAAAAAGGCCTATAAATTTAATAAATTTTTGCAGCTTGAGATTTCTACTTATTTAAACTTGTAAATAATTAATAAATAATTCGTTTCAAAAAATTTGTTGTCATAGATATAGGATACTAAATTGAAGGAGAAAACCCCTAGAGTTCATTCCCGACTTCACTATCCCCCCACCCCCTTTTTTCTTTCTCTTACCTATGTATATATGTAATATATATATAGAGAGAAAGTATTGGTTTCATGTCAAAAATTCGATGTCGAGATTTTGATGGATCTTCACGTTTTGAGGTCCCCTGAATCCAAAAAGTGGTTTTCGCGACATGGTCTGTCTGTGGGTGGGTGGGTGTGTGGGTGGGTGGGTGGGTGTGTGTGTGTGTGTTCAATTTTAAGCATGAAGGAATTGAGCTATGAGGTTGAAATTTTATATTTAAGTTAAGCACCCCCGGGACCGGAAAAATAAGCTTTTAATCAAAATCGGCCAAAGAGTACTAGTACTTTACTGATGTACTTTTTCAGTTTTTTTTGATTTTCTCAAAATTTGCTCCAACGATTTTTTTTTAAATTCAAAAATCAATTATTTTTTAGATTCTCTTTAAAATGTATATTCTCATTTTTCAATTGAAATCTTCTGAAGACCACTTTACTCTTGTATTTCATAGGGAAGGATAGGAGAAATGGTTGCCATGGTAACAAAATATAAATATTTCCCCATACTTATAAATTTTACATCTTGAATTCAATTGTACCCTACTGTCGGAAACTAAATACATGTCGACACGAAAAATCTGGTGTGACAAGCACAGTGCACAACTTTCGATTACCGAAGGTAAGAGAAAGTTGTGTGCTGTGCGCCAGTCACACCAGATTTTTTTCATTAACTATCCCACTGAGGAACTATAAACGGGTCATTTATTTATTTGACCTTGGGCCTTTGTACATATTACCAATTTATATTGTCACAAGAGCGTGTATCACCTTAAGCTATGCAAATGTACAAAGCGTAAACATTAAGCTTAATGTTAGAGCTGGGCTCTCACAGGGATGGATGGAGCTGGCCAGGGATTTGTTGTTGTTTGTTTACTGTGATGGGATGAAAAGGAAGTTGAAGCGATCTGGCCATCGCCAGATCCAATCAAATATATATATACTACTATGTAGCCAGAGGGCAGGAGGCCAACCACTTGCACAAAGATAAAGAAAAATTCAAAAAATCTAGACCAAAATTAAAAATAAAATATAAAATTCATATAGAATTTGATACTAGGATGAAGATTTATGATATTTATAGTTGAACTCAGAGAGAGGCCGTTGCTCCATCAATCACTGTTGGACGGTAATTTTTTCATCAAAACAAATATTTTTACTTTTATTTCAATATTTATTAAATGTTTTAAGATCTACTGTTTTGCAACTTTCCAGTTGTCAGGACCTATAATCACAAGAAATTGTTAAAAAACATATTCAACTTATTAGCTTACTACAGTTACAATCATTCTTTATACATATTAATAATAATTTATTTATACTGTATATTATAACTGTAATAATACGTTGAATATGTTTTTTAATAATTTATTATGATTATAGATACTGACGATGATAATTTATTTATACCATTTGGTATCTAAATTTAAATAAATTCATCCGGTAGCTTGCGGTCCGAGCCCACTCCCGTTGGCTTTTAAAATTATCAATATTGACCTTTGTCAAAATCTCTGAACTCTTGGCCACAGGGAGGTTGGGCTTGGGTGTAACTAGGTGGGTTCCTGGGAAGCCGGTGCCCCCCCCCCCCCCCCCCAGAAAGCTCCCTGACCCAAGAAACTTCGGTAATTGAAAGTTGTGTTCTGTGCTTATCACACCAGAATTTTTGTGTCGAGATATATTAAGTTTCCGACAGTAGGGTATATTTGAATTTGCAAAATTTATAAACTATTTGTTTATTTATATTTTGTTATATTTTGGCAACCATTTCTCCCATCTTTGCTATGAAGTACAAAAGTAAAGTGGTCTTCAGAAGATTTCAATGCCAAAATGAGAATATACATTTTAAAGAGTATCTAAAAGGGGATCAGGTACACTAGCGAACTTTAAAATCCTATTTCGAGAATTGGATGAATCGCACCTCCTGGGAGAAGGGAGAGCATAAGTTCTATACTTGTAAACCATTGTATTTCATGTAAATGTATTTTAATTTTGTACAATTTTCTGTGCTCCAGGAGGGGTAATAGTCTCAGTGCAAATAAATGCATCTAACTTTCTATCTATCTAAAAAAATAATTGATTTTTGAATTTTAATCAAAATCGTTGGAGCGAATTTTGAGAAAATCGAAAAAAAAAACTGAAAAAGTACATCCGTAAAGTACTAGTACTCTGTGGCTGATTTTGATTAAAAGCTTATTTTCACGTCCCAGGGAGGTGCCCAACTTAAATATGAAATTTCAACCTCCTAGCTCAATTCCTTCATGCTTTAAATTGAACTCAGACACAGACACAGACAAACCATGTCGCAAAAACCACTTTTTTTGGATTCAGGGGACTTCAAAACATGAATATCCATCAAAATCTGGACATCGAATTTTTGACATGAATCCAATACTTTCTCTCATTCTATATATCTTTATATATATATATATGTATATTAACATATACTGTACATATGGGTAAGAGAAAGTAAAAAATTAATGAAATTTTCTAAATTTTTTCATTGGACTGCCTGATATCAGACTCACAAAATTTTTAAGCAAACCACTGGCTAAGTAGATCATCAGCAGCCCTAAGTTCCTTATCTCTGTTCTAAGGGGTAGAGTTTACACGGGGATTTAACAATAGTCCTAATAGTTAAAAAAAGACACTTTGGAAAATCTTAAATTAGTGCTAAATATTACTGTGCAATTTTATATAAAATTTCTTGAATTGAAATAAATTTATTTCTTTCCATTCTAATTAAAAAAAAAAAGCTAATTAGTCACTTATAAAATTTTTAATTTAAGGAATTCTATATAAAAGTACGAAGTAATTCTCAAGTTAACATTTTTTTTAGAATTTTAGTAGTTGATATACTCGATTACAAGTTAGCTACTCAATTATTTCCATTTATAGAAAGGTTTCAATAATAATATTAATCGATGAAACATTATTTAGATTAGAATTCTACTCTCTTAAGTCCAAAAAGTTCAAATAACTCTGCGCGAGTATCTATTTAAATTGAAAACAGAATTCATAAGTTTTTGTTATAGTAGGCCCTACATATATATATAGTGTGGGTATTGAGTTTGAATAAAGAGAAGAGACAAATGGAAAAACTTGTATCTCTGATAACCCATTATGTTCAACTTTGAATATGATATTATTCATTCTCTCTCTCTGTTTAAAAAGATGCTATTTGAAATGAGAGCCTGAGAGAGAGATTGAACGGATAATATGCTACGTCATTTCTTTTTAAAGAAAAAATAAACACGTAAAAACCCTTTTGTCAAATCTCGTTAAATATCATACAATTTGATAATATTTTAGAATTAACTAATTAAAAAAACGTCATTTAGAAAGGGTACCTAAAGAATTTTTTAATTTGGAAAGAAGAGCAATTAAATAAATTTATTTAAAAAAAAGATCGAATTTTGACAATGTCATGTCTGATTCGTTTGATTTTTTTTTTTCTTGAGAACTAGATTTTATACACCAAACTCTTGATATAATAATTAACCTATACACAGTATGCGATGATCAGGTAAAGTGAGCGCCACAATTAAGTCCCCACCTGATAGCTTTAGCCTTAAGTATATGGATTATGGTAAAATATTTTTAAATTTGAAAAGGTAAAATAAAATCATCTGAACCAGATTTTACGTTTTACCTTTTCGGTCATTTCATTATACACCTTTTCGGGGGGCCGCGCCCCCTGGGGGAACGGGGCGGCCCCCGGGGGGGGACCCCGGGGGGGGGGGGAAAAGGGGAAAAAATGTTGGGTCCCCCAGCGGCCCCCCGGAAAAAAATTTTGGGTCCGCGGGGGGAAAAATTTTGTGTTTTAAAAAAAAAAAAAAATTTGGGTGGGGAAGAAATTTGGGGGGGGGAAAAAAATTGGAAAAAAAAAAAAATGAAATTTGGGAAAGGAGGGGGGGGGGGGGGGTTTTTTTTTTGTTTTGGGGGGGAAAAGGGGGGGCATATATTATACCATATACTTAAGGCTAAAGCTATCAGGTGGGGACTTAATTGTGGCACTCACTGTACATTAAAATTTTATGTACCTGGGTTTGGTTCACCTATGTATAAAATCCACTATGCCAGCTCTGAAAATGGTTCAAACAGGTCAGCCGTGCGGATTAAATAAATAAAGAAAAAAACTTAGCTGCATTTCTTATTTTCTACAGTCTTATTAATATAACATCACAGCTATAAATTGCCTTTTGTATAATTTATTAGAAAATAGCTATAATCATTTTTACTTTCTCTTGCCTCTATATATGTTAATATATATAGAGAGAAAGTATTGGATTCATGTCAAAAATTCGATGACGAGATTTTGATGGATATACACGTTTTGAGGTCCCCTGGATCCAAAAAAGTGGTTTTCGCGACATGGTCTGTCTGTGTGTCTCTGTGAACAAAATATCTCAATAATGAAAAGAGCTAGGAGGTTGAAATTTTATATTTAAGTTAGGCACGTGACATTAAGCTTTTGAACAAAATCGACCAAAGAGTACTACTAGTACTTTACTGATACACTTTTTCAGTTTTTTTTTTGATTTTCTCAAAATTCGCTCAAACGATTTTGATTAAAATTCATTTCATTTAGATTGGGTGTGTGTGTGATCGTCTCTGTATTCAATTTAGGTTGACTTCAGGATCTCAATCTGCCTACTTCCCAAGTCGATAGATATATTGCTAGATGTTTCCGAGGCTTTGAGATGTGTTGGGTTGTATGGTGTAGGTTTGCGCCCAACACATCTCAAAGGCAAACACAAGCCTCCGAAACATCCAGAAATACTTCGACTTGGGGAGAAGGCAGAAAGAGGCCCCGAAGTCAACCTAAATTAAACACAGACACGATCACATACACACAATCTTAATCTCAAGAACAAACTCTAAGCCCCTAACACATCCACTAATCAAACCAATAACACCTCGACTTGGGAAATAGGAATAGGCAGATTGAGGCCCCGTAGTCAACCTAAACTGAACACAAACACAATTACACACACCCAACCTTCCTCCAGTTCTCAGAGACGAACCCACGCCTCTGAGGCATCCACCAGATTGACCTGGGGACCAGTAAGGCTGAGGCCCCTTAAACAAACTACTTCAACAATACCCTCCTAATCCCATACTCTTGAAAATGGCTCCTAAAGGAGAGCCGAAACGTCGAGTAAATCTCAACATCTCACGCCACTTAACCCGTGAAAACTTATCTTCGCTTATATATAATATATATATATATTAGGGAGGTCCTTATTTTACTTTCTCTTACCCTATATATGAAATATTTTAACAAGTTTTCTTGATTCTCGAGATTAGTTGTCCAGGAAGCAGGTGAAAGGCTTAACTTTGGAAGACAAAAAATGCTTAATGTTTTTTTCCTTTTTTTGCAATATTGTGGCCGACCATATAGCTAAATTTTGGCTTCGGTTAATTGATTCTAACCATTTTCAAGGCCTGAAATGTTAAAAACAAATAGTGAAAATATCATACAATCCCAATAATCACAATTTATTTTTTTGAGCTAATGTAACCTTATTAATTTATACAACTGTATGTACACTTGCGAGCAAAAAAATCGAGTCAACCCTCTTGCCAAGTTTTCTGATCATATATCTTTGCTAATAACTTTTATTTGTTTTATTTACAAAGTATGGAATCTAATCTTTCAAACAGTACCTTTTTTATTAAAATCGGTTAAGTAATTTCGATAATAAAATTTATAATGTGGAAGAAAAGGAAAAAAATGAAAATTAATGATCAGAATCTATAGGTGACTTTTGAAAGTAAAACAAAGATTCATAAAATTTTACAAAATAAAGATACTGTTTATAAGATTAGAATACATATTAGGTTAATAAAATTTATTTAAAAAAAAAAAAGTTAATAGCAAAGATATTTGGTTTCAATCCCGGCAAGAGGGGTTTGTCGATTTTTTTGCTCGTAAGTGTATATATAACACATTTTATTTATGTTGATAAAAGAAGTGGATGTTCAACGATTAGAATGATATACAGGAAGAGAGGATGTCAGCCAAAAGGAGAGCCTCTATCGAATAAAAATCTCCATACAGAAGACGTTTCGAATTTAATTAGATAAATCCATCATCAGTTCTCAAGAGATTATTGGCAATCTCAAGGTGTTCACCAATGAGACTTGGCGAGTCCCACCCATGCGTTTTCTACTTGTGATTATTTCATTGTTTTAAAAAAAAATATTATATATTTTTTAATGGAAACTTTAATGGTTCAAACCTAGAAAATTTCCAAAGAAGATTTTCATTTTCTTTTATAAAAACAATGAAATAATCACAAGTAGAAAACGCATGGGTGGGACTTAATATTGTCCCTCACTGTACATATACAGAGTGCTTAAAAAGTTTCCGAACTTTTAAAACCAAAATTATTACAATAAATTTTATTCAACACAAACAACAAATTGCATAATAATAGAAGAAAAATTTAGAAAGGGCTGTTTTCAAAAATCTCTCCATTTGCGCTGATACAGAACATGAGTCGTGAAAATGGTCAATCACGGTTCGAACCCCATTTTCGTTGATTTCGTCCAATTTCTTTACGAAATAGCGCTTCAGTGACTCCAGTGATTTGTGGGGTTTATCCAGATGATAAAGTTCAACGGTTGGTACATGGAGAAAACTAACGATGTCAAACTGGCGCGTATTTTGCTGATGAAAGGAAATAATTGTGGCACAAATGTTTTGACGATCACTGGACATATGAAAACAAAACTTTTGTAAACATGTTATATACCATTCAAAAGATAATTAATTAAATAACGAATAAAACGATATAATTAAGTGTAAGAAAATTTGATTTTATTAACAAATGTTCAAAATTAGTCCGGGGACTTTTTCTGCACCCTGTATTTCGCGAATTATTTAAATAAACTTTTGGGAAATTTAGTTCAAAATGTTTTCAAACAATTTCAGAGGTTACCTATCCTGTCCACATCCATTTCTGTAAATAGGAAAAAATAAACTCATAAGTTGTCCGATTGAGGTGAAATTTTGTACACCTCTTTTATTTGTTGATTGGAACAGGATTAGGGGTTGGGAGCAGCAAATTTTTAACTTTCAGAAAACCAGACCTATAGCTAAGGAACACCCTAATATATATATCGACGCTCTAATTAGTAAAGTGCCTAACTCCACTTTTTTCGAAATCATTATTTTTTTGTATTTTCTGTTGAAAAATATCATTTTCCTTACGCCCTGAACTGGGTAAGAGCGTAATTCAAATTTTTCAGTTCGAAAAGTTGCAGCAAGAAAAGTGTTTAACAGTGGCTCTAACAATGACAATGAAATGTTTTTTGGCTCTCCTAAAAAATAAACAAAAATGGAGTTAGGCACTTTGCTAATTAGAACGTCGATATAAAATATACAAATATATTTTGTTATTCACTTCCATATAACTTTAAAATATATTGCAATAATAATTTAGTTAGAAAATAGTTAGATTAATTATAATAATAGATTAATAATAATAATTCTTCAAATTATTAAATTATTTGTAATATCATATGTATTTCTTATGTAGGAAGGAAGATGGATAAATAAAATTCACCCGAAACGTCTCGTTAAATTGTATTAAATCGGAGGCTTTTGTTTTTTGGCTGCACCTGCTCCTTCTCCTGCCACCTTTTAATTCAGAAATTAGATTCGTCAGGCTCAAAAGTTCTTCTTTTAAATTTTTAACATCTCTAGCAATTTCAGGTATATCGAGTGTTGGCATTTTTGTGATTTTTTCACGATCCTCTGCATCAAATTTTGGTATTTGCGAATAAGTTGTCATTGATGAACGAAAATCAGATGAACTACCCTCGTAGAGGTTATTGGAGTCTTGTACAATAACTGGCTGACAAATAGTTTCAAGTTCGCTAAAATTTTAAGTTAATTGTAAATTTTTTTAATCTAATAAAATTCAATTGCTAAAGAAAAAACAAGGAAAATATTGGACCTCATGAACATTATGACATCTAAAGTTATAGCTTGAGAAAAATTATAAAATATTTTCAGCAGTTTTTTTTTGCGCTATTACTTACTTCGAAATAAAAAAAAAATGAGTTTTTTTGGCTTCGCCGCGCCATAATTAACTTGTGTATATATATGGGAGTTCCTTATTTTTCCAATTTTATTTTGTTGTACCCTATAATTTTTTTACTTATATTATAAAACAGTCATAGATAAAATATAACGCCATTCAGAGTTCCTCCCCCCCCCCCCCCCCTAAGGATATCGCCGTAGGCAGAGGTCAATGCTCTCACCTAACTTGACATGTTGCAAGGGGGTCGGAGGAAGGGGTTAATGAACAATTTGCAAGTATTTTTTTCATATAATTAACAAAATTAGAACGTCTCACTAAAAAAACAAAAATTTTACTAAATTAAAACAGGATAGTTGGTGAGGGGGAGGAGACGTTCTAATTTTGTTAATTATATGAAAAAATACTTGCAAATTGTTCATTAACCCCTCCCCCCCCCCCGAACCCCCTTGCAACATGTCAAGTTAGGTGAGAGCATTGGCCTCTGCCTGCGGCGATATCTTAAGCAAAACGTTTTGCTCAATGACAACGCACATCGATTGAGCAAAATGCTCAATAGCAAAACATTTTGTTCAATGATGTGAAATCATGTCCAATTGTGTTTTGTTTCTTCGGTGTGCATTGACCCATCGAAAAGCATTGAAAAACAGTTTTAGGCAACGTAAACGTTTTTGCTCAATTGGTGTGCGTTCAGCCTTACAGTCGGGATAAATTGACTATGTTCTTGAACATGGCTTAGAAGAAATTGGTTTTGACTTCCCAACGGTTATTAGTCCTTGAAAGTTTTATACTAGCATGACAGACTCTTCGGCTGTATCATTTATTGCTTTTAGAGAAAAAACTGCTCTTTTGCCATCTAAAAACGAATACAACAAATATCATTCTTCCTACGATGGATAATAGCTTTTTACAAAAGAGACTTTACTTCTTTAAGTAAGTTACCATCTTGGTTTATGTTTGGAGAACAACTTCATTAACGAAAACCAATAAAAGGAACTCTTCCTCTGTTATAATATAATATATGTGAAAAAAAAATTTGTATTGCCTGCTTAAGTTAAATAGATCAACGACAAACAAAGACTTCCAGACATCTGTTTGTTTATTACAGTACATCGACTTCTCTTAAGCGATGGTTTGATGCATTTCGGTGATGAAGACACTTTTCAAAGATTTGTGCTTTATTAAAACATTACAAGGTACTAAAAAGTAAACTCGTCATTTTAAAAGCAGCCTTAACAAATTTTCCCCTAAATATAATTTTACTGAGAAAGATATTATTATATCGCTTTTAAATTGACACCCAAACAAAAACGACAATGGTTACTAACTAGAAAGAAAAGTCTATTAGATTTTGTAATGATACTATGTGTTCCATCTTAGGAAGAATGACTTCTTAAGAGTGTCGTCCCTTGTAGGAGATCTTCGTTTTTAGATGGCAAAAGACCAGTTCTTTCTCTAGAAACAGTGAATGAAACTGCCGAAAGGGCTGTGTTGCTAATAGGAAGCTTTCATTGACTTAATAATCGTTGAGGAAGACCAAAAGCAATTCTTCTAAGTTCTGTGCAACATCATACAGTAGACAACTGCTCACACCTAACTTGATATGTCCCGTTTCAAGGTAGTCGGAGGGAGGGTTAATAAACTCCGAAAAACGTAAAATTTAATTTGTGAATATCTTTTAAATATAATTAACAAAATTAGAATGTATCCTTGAAAAAACAAAAATTTTTTGAATCGTGGCCAGTACAGTTGGGGGGAGGGGGCTATGGATGGCGTCAAATTTTATTTACGAGTGTTTTACTATTAAGTAAAAAGAATTACATAATATAACAAAAAAAATTTGTAAAAATAAGGGACACCTTTGTTTGTAAAAAATATATATATATATACCAGGTATATATCGACGTTAAAAATGCTCATAAGGAACATATTGATAGATCGACGTTCTAATTAGCAAAGTGCCTAAATCCATTTTTGTTTATTTTTCAGGATAGCCAAAAAAGATTTCATTGTCATTGTTAGAGCCACTGTTAAACACTTTTCGTGAGGCCACTTTTCGAACTGAAAAATTTGAATTAGGCCTACGCTCTTACCCAGTTCAGGGCAGAAGGAGAATGAAATTTTTCAACAGAAAATACAAAAAAATGATTTTCGAAAAAAAGTGGAGATAGACACTTCTACTGAGAGCATCGTATATATATATAACGAGAATTGCTTTGGCGATAAAAATGGCAATCTTGAATTAAATAATGTAAAATAATATCAACTAAACAATTTTGTTGTCAAACTTAAGAAACATTAAATTGACATAAATAAAAATTGAAAATAATAAAGTAAAGTTCATGTCAGGTCCATTTTTTAGCGCAAGCAATTTATTAGATATACTTACATCTATTCTTCTTCTGTGTCATTACAAGAGCTCATTTGTTTCTCTATTTTAAGTGCTTCTTCAAAAGTTTCTATTGCGGGGACTTTTATATTTGGCACTGATACTTTGTCCATTTATCACTAGGAATCGAATTTTAAACGTTCTCTTTGAACTTTGGATGTGTTGGGCCAATAAAGAATATTGCCTGATACCAGGTAGCTGGAGGGTACTGCTGTAAAATATATCCCCCTCTTCTTTCGTTTGTAGAAACAATGGTATATGACATCTCGATATGGAAAAACAAATCTTCTTGCTAAAAAAATTTTTGTTGATTAATTTTCTTAATTGGACCATGTTATGTAATAAGGAATGATGGCTATAATTTACCTGTAATGATTATATCGAGAACTCGCCTTGCGAATGCCTTTCTTCCAACCAGCAGGCGAAGTTGGTCTAATAATAAATAAATAAATAAATCTTTATTAATCATATGAATTACTACAATATTGCATTGAGCACTTCGTAATATAGCAGGTTTGGACTTCATGACTTCAAGCAGCCTGTGCTTCCTTTCCATGATGGCAAGCGCTGAATAATTGGACCTAGTATGAAAAGTTGGACTATTATTTGCATTCTTTAATGACTAAACCAGCAAAGGTTCATTTGTTTATAAGCACATTAGTCCTGATGAAGGGAGGCCTTGAGTCCTCAGAAACGTCGACTGAATAGTGGAATAAAATTTGGCCTGAAAATACCTCCAGGATTTTCAATTGTCGTTCATCATCTATCTACACCAGGCTTTCCCAATCATTAATAGTTACCTGTAATCCCTAAAAGGTCTTCTTTAAGCATAAAAAATTTGGTTTTGAAATTCTAACTGGAAGTTGCCCAAATAGAGCGTGACAGACGGACAGCGAATAATATAATTAGATACCTGGATTCCAAATTTGTTGTATGTAGAGAATTATTCTTAATATGTCTTATATTTATGTGGCCTCTGTAGATGTGTACTTAAAGTGTGGTCAAATGACGAAAGAACAGTTCCAAAATGGTTTGGAAGAATAAAGCTTCTAAGGTTATGGAGAAGAAAAAACCAGCGAATGCTTTCCACGTTAAAACTGTGTCATATGTATATAGATGCTATTTTTCTCTCGGTGACTTGCTTCATCAGATGTTGTCCCATCCATATATAGTATGCCTTCTCATGCATTTTATGAGTTTATAAAACGCTCCACAATCCTATAATTTGATGCACTGAGGATGGTTTGCGTTAGGCATACCGAAATATCTGCAAATAAATTGTTTTAACTTGGAAAACATTCGATGGTTTTTTCTTCTCCATAATCTTAATACTACCGTCCCAGCATACTTGGTTTCGTTTACTGCTAAAAAAATTTTTCGTTGATTAACCAAATGATCCTATACGTTATAAATGTTCTTTAGGTAAAAGTAATATCGTCGCATACGAACCAAGCTCTTCTAACTACATTTTTGAAAATTTTACAGCACTTTGAAACTTTTACATTGAGCTGCTTTGAATGGAGTTAAAATACTTTGGTTTTTAATCATTTTATACTAAAATAAAATGCAATCAAAGGTTTCCTCAAGGTAAAGCAAAGGAGTTAGAATATAAAGGGCAAAAAAATTTTTTTTTAATGGAGTTAGAATTGAACAACTAGGTTCTTATGCGACAATATAAAAACAAATTAGAATTTTATTTTACTATACCTGAATTCCAAGTTTGTTGTATGTAGAGAATTATCATAGATAACGTAGAGAATTAATCTGACTCATCTGACTTTTCTTCAAGTAGAATAAATAGATAAATGACGAAGTTTCAAAAGAGTTTGGAAGAAGTAAAAGATGGAAAAAACCTTGGAAAAATATGAATCTCTTTTTTTTAAAGCCAGCGCTAGAGGGCACTCAATACCTTTCGCTTGAACTACCTCCATAAGTTTAAATTTTTACACATTTTTACTCAAAAATAAATTTTCCAACATTCATTATTGCTTCAATAAATATAAAATATATAAAAAAATTTGTTTTTATCCGTCAAATACATCTGCTTTACATTTAGTTTTAGAAATCTTTTTTTCTTAATAATAATGTTGTTTGGCTAGTTAAAGTACATTAAAAAAATTTTTTTTTGATGAACTCTTCTATACAGGGGGTAGCTAAGGGGGCCCAGGGGGGGCTCCCAGAAGGCTCGTCCCCCCCTCCCTTCCAGAAAGCTCCCCGACCCAAAAAAAATTGCGTATATATATTGGGCCTTCCAGGCCCCCCCCCCCCCAGCAAAATTGCCTAGTTGAGTGAAGTTTAACTTTAAATATTTGCCTTTGTTATTATAAAAAAAATTAAAAAAACCTACCTACCTATTTTTTTAATGAAAATTGAAGAGACTTTTGGGTCGAATTTACTTTTCTTGGATAAAATACTCCTTGTGGATACGTTTTTTTTTTTTTTTCAATTAAGAAGAAAATTAGTTAATTTAAAATGTTTGCCAAATTTCCATCAGCCTCAGCAACAACAAACAACAAGAGCAAAAACAAAAAAGAGTGAAGAGAAACGCTAGAGGCGAATTAAACGAACCAACAAGTGATAAATATGTATATATCTAGAGAGTAACAACATCAACTCGGAGTAGAGGAGCTCCCAGAGGAGAAATCAAAGATTAATTGTTAATTCCTGGAGGGCCCGGGAGACCCCTTTGCGTTTTGGACATGCCTGCGACAAACAGCAAAAATAAAATTAGACACACATATATATAGATATATAGAACGTTTATTGAGAGGCAATATGCAAATAAAGCACCAATCTAATCAACTAATTCCTTTGGGGATAAAAAAAAAAAACGATTCTGGTTGAAATTATTTATCTGACCTACGGAATTTTTCTGGAAGAGATTTTAATGGGCAAATAAATTATTCAATATGGATTAATAATATCCCCTGCTGAGAATCATAGTGCCCTGCAAAATATTTTTTTTTTTTTTCGAAACTTAATTTTTCCGCATGGCGGCAAAATTTTTCGAGATTAAATTAAACTTATATACGCCCCTGATTGACATTATTAATTTAAAGTTTCGGTTTATTTAAATAAATTTTATTCATTTAAATGATTAAAATTTTATTTGATTATGACGTCAAATTTAAGTCTTGCGCCAGTGCCTTGCTATTAAAAGCCTGTCATGATTATGACGTCCTATTTGCATGCAAGTCGCTTGTCCAGCTGGCATGAGTATTTGATAAGCCTTTTGTGATTGGCCGATAGTGAAAACCGCTGACCAATCCAAGCGCTTCTTTTAGACGGCTGGTGGCTTCAAGTCTCTCTCTCTCTGCTTGCCGTTGTCCCGTCAGTCGCCATTATGAGGGCAAGTGTTTAACATCTCCTCTGTGCTTGTTTGATCCAAAAAAGAAGCTACCTTTGATTGTGTTAGTTGAAGCCAAACTCTCCTCATGCCGTGGTCATTTTTGGACATTTACCTGAACACTCTTCATACCTTATTAACCTGTCTGATGAATATCAGCCATCTCACCTGACCTTCATTAACTCCAACCAATGATTCCATCAAACCGCTTGCTTGCATCCAAATCCAGGTACTCTACGCCATCATGCTTTCTAATTATTTTTTTTTCGATTTATATATTAAAACCAAAAACTAATTTACCGAACCTTTATTTATTACAAAATTATATTGATATATAATTTTTTTTTTTAAATAATTGGAATTTCCAACCCATCCCTCTACCTTGTTTTTATTTAATTTTATTTATGGTATAACAAATACAAGCCTAATTCTCAAAAATATTTTAATGGAAAGGGTTTTTTTTTTAACATTACCGGTAATTGTAATAATAAAAAAA
>JAKCPI010000172.1:0-28338 GCA_023213315.1 Euborellia annulipes
TTTGTTATCATAATTACATCACAGTTATTTTTGTACCATTTTATACATTTTAGTGTATTGCCTTTGCAAAGTAGTTTTGTTGTTTTTATAATTAAATGAGTTTTTGTAGTTTTTAAGAATGTTACATATTTCAGACCTAACCTTTTGAATATTATCACCAATTAGTTCTCTATTAAATTTTATTATGTTTTCACAATCTGCCAGGGTGTTTATTACATTTTTGGTTCATATTTAGTAATAGGTAATACAAATTTGGGTCCTAAGGAAAGTGTTTGTTCTACAAATTTAGGGATTTGAGAGTCTGTTAGGTTCACTATGTGTTTATCACTGTATGTCGTTTTATGGTATTGTAATTTTAACTTGTCTATTTTATCTTGAAGGGGTTTTCTAAATCTTGAAGTTTTATTTTTCAACTGGTTAATTTTAGTTTCCAATGTGTTTATTATGATTTGATTATGTGGGGTATTAAGAATTTGTTTAAGTCTTTTCTATTTCTCTATTAACTATATGTAAGGTTTTATAAGTGTCCCTTAGTTTGCAAATTTAGAATGTATATTTTTAATTTTATTGTGTTGTTGTGAAGTTTATTAATAAAGCTTTCGCTATTCAGTAATTGGTATATATTTGTAAAACTGTTGTTAATGTGGTTAGGTAATAATTGCAATTTTTTACACTCTTTGAGAAACCAAAGTCTGTTAGTAAATTTTATATATTTGTTCGTGAGGCAGATAATTTTTCTTTGTAGATGCGTTACCTTGTTGCTGCTCGTTGTTGACTGCATAGCTCGTATATATTGATTGAAGCTTAATGAGTGATGCCGAGAGAAATGTAGACCGAAACTCCTCAAACGCTAATTTTTCGGCAAGGGTGCAGGATGGGGAAAAACAAAATAAAATTATTTATAATTTTCCCCAAATGAGTTTATTATCCTGATATTTCGAAGGCACAAAAGGCTCTTCTTCTTCAGAGGAAGCTGAAAATAATTACAATGTTACCAAAATATTTTTTTTACAATAGTTTAACATAAAAGGCATTGTTATACCTCATTTAACACTCTGCTAACATTATAATGACAGCCAAGATTTTTTGCATAAACAAAGCCATTTGACCTCGGTTACTCGAGTGGACATTCTGATTAGATAATTTTATTACAATTTTATTTATTCTTTCTTTTTCAAATTAAATGTATTAATATAACATTAGTTTAAATCTATTTAAATCCAGGCTTTATTAGTTTATTCAACCTTTAGTCAATTATTTTTTATTTTTCTTCTTTCTTTTTTCTTAAACTAATAATCAATACATTTTTATATGCACAAAATTCATTTAGGCCTATTTATTTTTTACATTAATAAAATTTTAATTTTATTAGAAATATCAGGACATAGGAAAAAACACTATTGTTTAACAAAAACAAAAACAAAAACGAGATGCTGGCTGAAGGGGAAAGCTATTTATGCGTTAAAAGAATTTTATATTCACCCATTAAGTTATTTGTGTCCATTCTAAAATTCACTGCCCTTTTAATATTAAGGTGGATGTAGCAAGATTCTTTGAAATATCTTTTGTACCAGTTTTCTTCTCTACAGAGAATTTTAACTGTATCCACATCAAAATTGAAATTGTGGCTCAAATCTTGCGCATGTTGTTGTAGGGCTGTAATATTGTTAGTTTTACCAACCGACCTTCTATGCTCATCAACCCTCAATTTCAATGCTCTTTTTGTGTTCCCAATATAAACTTTATTACAGTCTTTGCACTCAATTTGATAAACCGTGCTATGGGTCTTATCTTTTTTATCTTTATCTTTTGTATTGTATAAGAACATCAAGTTTCCAGTTGTTTTAGGGATAACATTTATTTTATATTTATGAAAAAATGGCTTTAATTTTATTGAAATTATGGGTAAAAGTAATCGGGAAAAAAAACCAAAACTTTCTTTTTCTATTTGATTATTAATTGGGGCAGATGGGGGGGGGCCGTTGTTTTTGGGAAAATAATATAAAAAAATATATAAAAATAACTAAAAATAACAATTACCCAACACCTTTAATAAACAAAATTATAAACAAAATAAAAACAAAAATAACAAAACCACCCCCATCTGCCCCAATTAATAATCAAATAGAAAAAGAAAGTTTTGGTTTTTTCCCGATTACTTTTACCCATAATTTCAATAAAATTAAAGCCATTTTTCATAAATATAAAATAAATGTTATCCCTAAAACAACTGGAAACTTGATGTTCTTATACAATACAAAAGATAAAGATAAAAAAGATAAGACCCATAGCACGGTTTATCAAATTGAGTGCAAAGACTGTAATAAAGTTTATATTGGGAACACAAAAAGAGCATTGAAATTGAGGGTTGATGAGCATAGAAGGTCGGTTGGTAAAACTAACAATATTACAGCCCTACAACAACATGCGCAAGATTTGAGCCACAATTTCAATTTTGATGTGGATACAGTTAAAATTCTCTGTAGAGAAGAAAACTGGTACAAAAGATATTTCAAAGAATCTTGCTACATCCACCTTAATATTAAAAGGGCAGTGAATTTTAGAATGGACACAAATAACTTAATGGGTGAATATAAAATTCTTTTAACGCATAAATAGCTTTCCCCTTCAGCCAGCATCTCGTTTTTGTTTTTGTTTTTGTTAAACAATAGTGTTTTTTCCTATGTCCTGATATTTCTAATAAAATTAAAATTTTATTAATGTAAAAAATAAATAGGCCTAAATGAATTTTGTGCATATAAAAAATGTATTGATTATTAGTTTAAGAAAAAAGAAAGAAGAAAAATAAAAAATAATTGACTAAAGGTTGAATAAACTAATAAAGCCTGGATTTAAATAGATTTAAACTAATGTTATATTAATACATTTAATTTGAAAAAGAAAGAATAAATAAAATTGTAATAAAATTATCTAATCAGAATGTCCACTCGAGTAACCGAGGTCAAATGGCTTTGTTTATGCAAAAAATCTTGGCTGTCATTATAATGTTAGCAGAGTGTTAAATGAGGTATAACAATGCCTTTTATGTTAAACTATTGTAAAAAAAAATATTTTGGTAACATTGTAATTATTTTCAGCTTCCTCTGAAGAAGAAGAGCCTTTTGTGCCTTCGAAATATCAGGATAATAAACTCATTTGGGGAAAATTATAAATAATTTTATTTTGTTTTTCCCCATCCTGCACCCTTGCCGAAAAATTAGCGTTTGAGGAGTTTCGGTCTACATTTCTCTCGGCATCACTCATTAAGCTTCAATCTATAACCTTGTGTTTTAACTTAATTTACAGTTCAGCATGGCAGATAAATTTTTTATAATGTTTATCAGGGCCGTTTTTTCGGAACAGGGGAGAGGGACGTGGGACATTAATATCATCCGAGAAGTAATCAATTT
This sequence comes from Euborellia annulipes, assembly GCA_023213315.1. Lineage (NCBI taxonomy): Eukaryota > Metazoa > Arthropoda > Insecta > Dermaptera > Anisolabididae > Euborellia > Euborellia annulipes. The sequence continues at coordinate 3,411 of JAKCPI010000172.1, forward strand.
TAAAGAATATAATTTTTTTTTTTTATTTCTAACAGCATTTAAAATTTTAACATCATCATCTATATACTTATATCTCTTTATTTATTAATATAATTTCTCGGAATTTCCAGGGAGGGGGAGTTTGAGCCCCAGAACCTCCCTCTGACTACGATCCCGATGATTATATCAGGGCCGGATCTAGGGGGGGGCAGTGGGTGCATGTGCATAGGGCGGCAGATATCAGGAGGCTGCAATAAAAGAAAGATTTTCTAAAAAAAAAAAAAGTAAAATGATATGAATTTTGTAAAGAAAATTTTAAGGAGGGGGCGGCAAATTAAATTTTGCTAAAAAATCTCGTAGTTCCCGCCCTGGATTATATTTATAATAAAATATTAATAGTTATATATCCTTTTTCATTATAAATTTAAATAAGTAATTGTTTATATAAAATTTAATTTTCTTTTTTTTTTTGGCAATGTTTTTTTTAATCCAATACATTCCAATCCTTTTGGATCTAGAAAATATATCCCCTTGATTATTTAGATGAAACGCAATAAATTCAAGTGTTATGTAGGAATTTTTCTCTGTTCAACCAGCTCCTCGTTTTCCACTAAAGAGATGAGCCAAATAATCCTGATAAAACGTATAAGAATCTTATCTCCTCAGGGTTAGATGCTTTGAAAAGAATATATTATGGTCAAGATTAGACCGGCTATCCTTCACGCCAACTTCAGACCTTTAGCTTGCCTTTGCTTTACTTCGTTTCTGTCTTCATTGCATATTTAGAACTCTCTCGCACAACACAAGGAGCCTGAAAAAATTTACATATATTTTTCAATTTCTAATTCTTAAATAAATTACTCTTCTAAAAGAAATGAAAAAATTTTCTAACTGCCTCATTTATTTTATATACATACGAAGAAAGAAATAAAAAATGATGTTCTTTCCCTCACTCTTAAAAGTCATTTAATACAAAGATCTCTTTAATTAGGAGTAGGTGGAAAAGAGTAGATGTCAAATCTTGACTTTCAGGATCTGATCCGATTTTAGCCCATATTTATTCAAATTAATTAATTAACCAATACAGTGGAAATTGATCGGGACTTCCTTTGGATGAAAAAAATATAAAATGTTTTATTATTATTATTTCATACTGGTTGCTTAATTCTGAGAAGACTTTCCTACTCATTTGACAATTTAATATCTACAGTCAACCAACACTCAAGATATTATAATTACCTATGGTTGCGTGGAATGGAGTCAGCCAAGGAAAATAAAAAACAAATTTATTCTGTCGACGTTTCGAACGCCCGTCGAGTTCTTTCTCGGGACAGTATAAGTGTCAAATATTACAGATGGTAGTGACAAGATATTATTAAAAAATCTCAACAAACATTAACAATGTATTAGATTTAAACTTTCTACCGTAGGCTCAAGTTGAAACATTATGTATATATGAAAGGTAAAATACACTAGGTTATGTGTTTCAAGGTTTTTTTATTTATTAATTAAAATTAACACTTAATACGTATTAAGTGTTAATTTTAATTAATAAATGAAAAAAACCTTGAAACACATAATCTAGTGTATTTTACCTGTCATATATTAACAATGTACTTGTACAAGTAACCTTTCAACTAAACACATGCCTTTGAATGATATTAAGATCATTGTTAGGTCTTTCAACGAATACATTGTTAATGTTTGTTGTTTAATAATGTCAACCGACTATCTTGTCACTACCATCTATATATAATATTTGACACTTATACTGTCCCGAGGAAGAGCGCGATGGGCTCTCGAAATGTCGACAGATTTTCCTTGGCTAACTCCATTCCACGCAACTATAGTATAGGATAACTATAGTTAATACTCACAGCCAGTATGTAGCCATAATGTATTATAATTACCATTTTATTGAAATTTATTTTCAAAATTTCGAATCTTTTATGTAGGCCTAATTTTTTTCTTTACTCTTTTGAAAGGTTAACTTTGGTTTGTTTTTTAAAGATTTTTCCACAATAATTTTTTCCTGTAAATCATTTTAAAAAGACTATTTTTAAGCATTGATGGCTTACTGGTAAAGAATTAGCTTCTGCTAGGTTAAGGTACACATTTATTTCAATTGAATTGCACTTATACTTATTTCCAAGAGGAATCATTTCATAATGGCCTTAATTGCCGAAAAAGAACAAAATAAAATATATATAGTATATATTGATAGATTATTCTTTTTGGTTGCTTTTAGAAACAATTTTCTTCTTCCCTAGTCTATTTTTTTCTTGTAAATGAGGGACATTGAAAGAAATATAGGCTATGCTGCGACCGAGGAAAAGTCGGCCCTCGCTGAGAAACACTGGAGAGAGAGAAATTAAACATTCAAACCATATGTGGGAAGAAAAAAATTTCTTAACCCATATGGATGTTTTCCAAAAGTTTCATCAGTAGCGTAGCCAGGATTTCTGCTTGGGGGGGGGGCCAAAAGTTTTATGAACCCCCCCCCCCCCTTCTCCAAGAAACTTAAAGTGGAGAAATTTTTTTTAGATAATATAATAATTATAAATAAAAAACAAATTAAAAAAAATTTTTTTTTCTTGAAATAAAAAATAATAATTTTAATACAAAATTCGTAAATATTAGAGAATTTTTCAATTATTTATAAGTTTTTTGTTAGATTTTAGAATTTATGAGAGTTAATAAAATAATTATTTAAAAAAAAAAAATAATTAGGGAAAACAATAGCTATTTTTTTGTTTTGGAGAAGGCTTTGGGGGGGGGGGGGGGCGGCCCCCTGGCCCCCCCCTGAATACGCCACTGAGTTTCATAGATGAGAAATCATTATTAATTTTTACTTTTTTATAATATTCTCTCTAATTTCATAATGGCCATTATTCTAATTAAAATTTCATAGAATACTATTTACTAACTTTTATACAGCTAATGGATAAATTGATTTTCTACTGAATATTTTTCTTTAATATAATAATTAAATCATTTATTAAAATATCTTCTTTTTTCCATTTCAACTGAACTGAATATATTAAAGACATATGCGAGGTGAGAGCTGTCATAATTCATTTCCCCTGGCAAATGATATGTCCAAAGTAGGAAATGGCATGAAATGGGGGCCTTAAATAATACATTTTATTCAATTTATTCTTTTACCGCGATTCAATTCTCTATTCGTATTTTTATTGACAGAGTGTCAATATTATTTAATTCTTCCTATAGGGGAAAAAAACAATTTCAAGAGGAATCATTTTTTTTATTTACCATTAAAATTTGTCAATATATAAAACCGAACTCGTAATTAAAATAGAAAAAAAATAATTTTTTTTTAAATAAAATACAAAAATGTAAATAGAAAAAGTTCAATTGCATTTGAACTGAATTTATTTTGCAATTCAAATAAAGTTAGGTGAATGAAAAATTTATTTTTAATTTTTTATAAGATATACACCTAGGTACACCTACAGTATATAAAAAAAAATATATTTATCTGATTGCTTTATTTATTTTTAATTTCAAAATTTAAAATCGATATTTTTTATCAAATAAACCTCAAGACAATTCTCTCTAATCTTGATTTTTTATTTTCTAAGTTAACAAGTCAGAGTGGAATGTCAAAAGTGGTCTTTTGTTCTTTTAACACTTGAAAGTGTTAAGCCCCAATCCCTTTTTAAAGCAGATTTAAATCTTTATTCTTAAAATTCAAATAGGCATTCTCTCAGTGAAAATGATTTAATATTTATAAGCTTTCAAAATATTTTTCGCCATCTTACAAGTTAACTCATATCAATATTTAAAGCAGAATTTATCCATTAATTTAGGCCGTATAAAAATAAAGTATAATATAGTAATGTAGTTAGCAATTTTTTCTTAATTTTATTAAAGTGTCCTGTTATGGTCCATCTTTATAGCTATTGTTATTGCTTGTTTTTTACTTTTTGATCATTGGTTCGCATACACTCAGCAAAGAAATTATTTTGAACACTAATTTATTTTAAAAAAATATGGTGGGTATCAAATATTTATGTTAGCCTCAGGACCAGAGGGATAATAAATTAATTAAAATTCATTTTAAAGATTTAAACTTGAAGTCTAACTTGAAAATTCTCTGATAATTAATAATTAATGATATTAAATCACAATATGTTTACAATTTCAGAGATTAATTGAAAAAAGAGAAAAACTTTTTACTTATCTCTTGAATTGCATCCTGTTTTAAATAAATAAATTTTCTCTCTCTCTCATGCTCTTTTTTCATTTGTGGTTCTCTTTGATAATAAAGTTGGTTTAGATTTTGAAGATGATCTCCCCCTCCCTGTTACTCTCATCCGTTTGACTTTGACTCAAGTGCCTTTCATATTCTTATAGTTCTAAATTATCAAAAGCTTTAAAGATTTGATTAGTTTAAGGATAAAAATTTCCTATCCGGTTCCAACTGATTCCTTTTTCGGTTGGTTTTTGGTTTATGCCTCTGTGTGAGTGAACTTTGAGCATATCTGCATTTGGCAAGCCAAAGACTTTCTATAAAACATGTCTAATGACTTCACCCCTCTCCAAAAGCCAAAAGCCCTCACAACTCTTTTCCTTTTTAGCTTTTGGCAACCCCCTTCAAACTCAATGTTAGAAAAGTTTTTCAAAAACTTCTGCTGAAAACATTTGATTACAGAATTATTAGTCTTTTAGAGCCAAATATATATTAAAGAGGATTATTAATAAATCAAAATTTGTTAAATTTAATATTTAAAACTAATAAAAACACAGATATATAAAATGCAATTAACATGAGTTAACTCAGTAACTTAAACTTTTTTTTTAACTTTTTTCGGCAAGCACAGAACACAACTACTTACAATTACCGAAAGAAAGAGAAAGTTGTATGTTGTGCGACCAGTCACACCAGATTTTTACTTACTCATCGTAGCATGTTATACATAATAAAAAAAAGAAACAAATAGCTTACATAAGCATATATAGGGGAGAGGGCGGGACATTGGGACAGTACAAATAAAATTAGCTGTGTATAGTTTGGCTTTCAATATTATTGATCATATAATGTTATGTTGTTGACACTGATCAATGCACTATCTATTGCCATAGGCTTAGCGCTTATTCACCAATAGATGAATTAGATTTTTGCAATTTTCCAAAAAATCCAAATTGTCCCAATGTGCCTCTTGGGTGAGGTAGATTTGGACAGTGAAGAGGCAGATGTGGACAAAAACAATTTGTTTTGTTCTAAAAAAATAATTTGGTGAATAAAGGTGGCACAATCTAACACAGTGGTTCCCCAACCCTTTCTGGAAGCTGACTAACACCTATCGCCCCCCTTTTCATTTTCATTGTATGTCTAATTTTAATCTAAAGTGTAAATAATATTGCAGTTTTATTATTTTAAACAATTTTGTTACCGTAGATATCAGTAGCGTAGCCAGGATTTCTGCTTGGGGGGGGGGGGGGGGGCCAAAAGTTTTATGAAACCCCCCCTTCTCCAAGAAACTTAAAGTGGAGAAATTTTTTTTAGATAATATAATATTTATGAGAGTTAATAAAATAATTATTAAAAAAAAAAAAAATCATTAGGGAAAACAATAGGTATTTTTTTGTTTTTCACTCTTAACTGTTGTAGTAACTGTTGTACAGTAGCACCAAAAACACATGATTTGAAATTTTGTCGCTTAGGTGGTTTCTGAAATAAACGATTCACTTAAAAAAAGAGAGAAAAAAAAAAATACAAATTAAAATCAATTAGTAAGATTACAATATCAATCAATATATCAGGTCGGATATATTCCACAATCAGGACTGCAGACAGGGGAGGCAAGGGCCCCCCCCCCCCTTGGGGCTATATCCCCGGGCCCGGGCCCATTGCGTTCCCACCTTAAAATTCTAATAAAAAATAATTTTCATGGTTAAAATTTCAATTAAAAAAAATCATTTTCTTGAATTTTTTTTTCCTCAGGGGGCCCGGGCCTTTTAATCTCAAATCAATCTTTTTCACGACTCAGGATAGCTAATAAAAATATACGGTAATAAAAAAAAACGTTTTTAAAAAAATGCTTTTATTTAAATCGAACTAAAAAGAGATAAATAATTTAATTCAATTGTTCTTGTTAAAATTGTTGAATATTTATAACTTAAAATAAAAGCGTGGGGCGCTTCGAAGTTATTCCGAGGCTATAGACAATTCCTTAAGCTATTAATGAGCGCCCCACGCTTTTATTTTAAGTTATAAATATTCAACAATTTTAACAAGAACAATTAAATTATTTATCTCTTTTTAGTTCGATTTAAATAAAAGCATTTTTTTTTAAAGTTTTTTTTTATTATATTTTTATTTTAATCTTTTTAGTCTTTTTTATTATTATAGAGTATTAAGGAAGCGTGAGGCATCAAATAAAGTACCACATTAGTTTGGTATATTTTGGTAAAACCCAACTGATGATTAGCGTCATCAAAAATGACCCTTAAATATCAAATTTCCCACCTCTAGCTCATCGGAAAGTCTTTTGAAATTAGATTAATACGCGAGAGGTTTCAAATAAAGTACCACATTAGTTTGGTATATTTTGGTAAGTAGCCCCGGGTCCCGTCAAGTCTGTCTGCGGCCCTGTCCACAATATAATATCTTAAATATTATATATAATTTCTTATTTATTAGTGTCCACATGTGCCTCTCGCTAGATGTCCCAATCTACCTCAATCATGTTTATAAACAAAATGAGGCTATACAAATAGCTAAAATAAACAATTACATCTGCATATCCCGACATAGTAAGAATAAACAAGTCCACTTATCTCTAATATTTCAACTGTTTTTATTCAAACGTTCATATGAAAAATAATCGACCTCAAACGATTTCCGATTTTTTTACAACGAAGGACAAATATGATGTAGCAACGTGTAACTAGCTATGGCGTAGCTTGACGCTGTTAAAATTTTTCTATAATAAAATGGGCACTTAATGCACACTAATGGTCAAAGAGTACAATCTAACTTTACATTTAGTAGCGCTAAAATTCGAATGTCCCAATGTGCCTCGTGTCCCAATGTCCCGCCCTCTCCCCCTACGGTACAATTAGGGTCCGACCGAAACCAGATTTTCTACCGAAGCGGAATTTCAATTTTAGTTTCGCTAGTTTCGGTCGAAACTGTAACGGAAACAGAAACTTGTTTTAAACTGTTTCTTAAAAATTTCTATACAAAATTCATTTTACCTTTTTACTTTCTCTTAGCCTATATATGAAATATATAGAGAGAGAAAGTATTGCGATCATGTCAAAAATTCGATGTCGAGATTTTGATGGATATACATGTTTTGAGGTCCCCTGAGTCCAAAAAAAGTGGGTCCCGCAAATTGGTCTGTGCTGTGTGTGTGTGTGTGTGTGCGTGTGTGCGTGTGTGTGGACAGATTTTTAGCATGAAGGAATTGAGCTACCGGATTGAAATTTTATATTTAACTTAGGTACCTTCCCACACGCTCAAAATAAGCTTTTGAACAAAATCGGCCAAAAAGTACTAGTACTTTACTGATGTACTTTTTCAGTTTTTTTCGATTTTCTCAAAATTCCCTCCAAGGATTTTTTTTAAAATTCAAAAATCAATTATTTTTTAGATGCTCTTTAAAATGTATATTCTCATTTTGCCGTTGAAATCTTCTGAAGACCACTTTACTCTTGTTCTTCATAGGAAAGATAGAAATGGTTGCCATGGTAACGGAATTTAAATCTTTTTCTTTTTATTAGATTAAAAATCAATTATTATTTAAATTCCCATTTATTTGTGTCTTTAATTGCTTAGGAGAAAACATATATATCTCTCTCTCTCTCACTTGCAAACATTATCGTCTGTCTCTCCGCCTTCTCTCATAGGCCTAATGTTAATTTCCTATAGGGATTTTTATGTTAATTTCGATTCAAAAGGGGGTCCCCTTTGAAACTTTTTAGGCATTTAAAATTTTTTTTTCCAATTCTTATGAAATTTTGTATTTATTTACGATTCTCTATTGTGTATAAAATGTCCAAATATGAGATTAAAATTTTTAAAAATAACCATAGTTTATTTCAAGCAGTCAACATTTAAAATGCAAGTTTGAAACTAAGGTGCTATGGGAAACTAAATATGTCTCGACACAAAAAATCTGGTGTGACCAGCACAGTGCGCAACTTTCTCTTACCGAAGGGTAAGAGAAAGTTGTGTGCTGTGCGCCAGTCACACCAGATTTTTTTATAAAGTTCCCTCGAGATTCAAATATTCCCTCCATTCTTCCTTGTTTTGAAAATCATTCGAACTATTTTTTTACTTTCTCTTACCTATGTATATATGTAATATATATATATATATATAGAGAAAGTATTGGATTCATGTCAAAAATTCGATGTCGAGATTTTGATGGATCTTCACGTTTTGAGGTCCACTGAATCCAAAAAAGTGGTTTTTGCGACATGGTCTCTCTCTCTCTCTCTCTCTCTCTGTCTGTGTGTGTGTGTGTGTGTGTGTGTGTGTGTGTGTGTGTGTGTGTGTGTGTGAACAAAATATCTCAAGAACGAAAAGAGCTAGGAGGTTGAAATTTTATATTTAAGTTAGGCACCCCCATGGGACGTGACACGAAGCTTCTTAACAAAATCGACCAAAAAGTACTAGTACTTTACTGATGCACTTTTTCAGTTTTTTTCGATTTTCTCAAAATTTGCTCCAACGATTTTTTTTAAAATTCATATATCAACTATTTTTTAGTTGCTCTTTAAAATGTATATTCTCATTTTGTGATTGAAATCTTCTGAAGACCACTTTACTCTTGTTCTCCATAGAAAAGATAGGAGAAATGGTTGCCATGGTAACAAAATATAAACATTTTGCCATACTTATAAATTTTACATCTTGAAAATCGAATGTACCATACTGTCGGAAACTAAATACATGTCGACACAAAAAATCTGGTGTGACAAGCACAATGCACAACTTTCGATTACCGAAGGTAAGATAAAGTTGTGTGCTGTGCGCCAGTCACACCAGATTTTTCTTAGTACAAGTCTCGAATCTCATCCCATCTTTTCAAACTCAGATTTCGGTCAGGCTAAAGTTCGGCTGGTTTTTGGCCGAAATTGGCAGAACCGAAACCGCAACTTCGGTCGGTTCCTACACACGGATCATTTTATGAGTATGGAACTTAAATCTTGTATTGAAAACTACTTTTGTATTTAATTTGAATTCATACTGTATTTTCATAGATAATAAAAGCCAATATATTGTTAAATATTTAAAAAAAAAACTAAAATATTTTTAGCCAAAATAAATAGAGGTTTTAAATGAATGCCTTCTGACAATTTCAAAATGAATAATGACAAGTTAGTTATTATTGCGATTGTTTTAATAACTTTCACAAATATTTTAAATGCAGATTTATGCTTTTTTATATTAAATCAAAATATTTTTGGCATCGAGTAATGATTTCCAAATTCTAATTATTAATGCGATTTGTATGTAAGTAGGCCTAACTGTATTTTATATAAAAAATTAATTCACGTATTTTTTTTTATAATTATAGATTGGAAATATTCAATAAATATAAGTTTTGTTTCCAATAGTGCAGATTAGATAAGATTTTTTTTTATTTAGAGCGATGTTTGGATCAATTTCGCTACCATCTTCATTGCCTCGATTACTGAAAACTTCTAAGACGTTGTTGGTCTAATATAGAAATGCTTCAAACAAAAATTATCTGAAGTATCATTGAGTGAAATATCGATCTCGATAATATTCTTTGGATAAAAAAATTACAGATTCCTAGGCCTGATATTAAAAAATAATTTAATAAAAAAGTTACAAAAATATTTAATTAATAAAAAAAAATTCGTTTTTTAATAAATTTATATCAAAAAGAAAATAATTATATATCCAAATTCACCCCTCTTCTTTTTTCCATTAATTTTTACTTTTTTTTTTGAGAAGAGAGAAAATAATTAAGAAATACAAATAGGATTTTGTCTAGAATTTTATTTATTTTCCCCTGATTATAGCTGGCTCATATTTCGAGCATTATTTTTTATTTGGACCATAAACAAAGCGAGGCAACCCCCTGGGGTGGAGTGGGGGTTATCTTCTTGCTCTTGATAAATGTTCCCAAAGACCTGACGATATTCGTTGGCTGCCTCCGGGGTGCAAAACTTGCTGTTGTTGCATTCCCTATGGAGAGATTAAACTTAGAATAAAAGTAACTGTCAAGTATATCTTTTGATATTTATAAAATTATATTACTAAAAAGAGAAATAATTTTTTTTGTTTAATAAATCTACCTAAAAATATATAATATTTTTTTTTTTTTTTTTTTTTTATTATAATGATTTTGGCACCAGCACTGCAGGCTTTTTGTGCCTTACACATATTTAATTTAATAATGTTAGAAACATAGTAATTAAAAAAAAAAAAATCTTCCTTTCTTCATTTCTTTTTTCCTTTCTTTTTTTTCCATTCTTCTTTCTTCCTTTCTTCATTTTTCTTTCTTCACTCCTTCATTTTTCTTTCCTTCCTTTTTTTCATTCATCTTTCTTTCTTTCTTTTTTCCTTTCTTCATTCTTCTTCTTCCTTTCTTCATTCTTCTTTCTTCCTTCCTTCATTTTCTTTCTCTCTTCATTCTTTTCCTTCTTTCCTTCATTTTTCTTCTTTCTTTTTTCTCTTTTACCTTTTTCTTCTTCTCCTTTATTTCTTTTCATATTTCGTTTTCGATATTTAATTCCTTCAGGAACCCAAACAGATTTTGCAATTCACTATTTAATATTACTTTAATCTCATTTGAGAGGTTATATTTTTCTCTAGGCCTTCGATATTTGGGGCACTCAATTAATATATGCTTAACCGTCAAGTTTGTTTGGCAATCACTGCAAAAAGGTCTTTCTTCTTGTGTAAAGAGGTGAGCATGTGTAAGCCTAGTATGCCCTATACGCAATCTAGTTAGAATGACTTTTTCTCTTCGAGTCAATTTCAGACTCTTCCTGTTCTGGAGCTTTGGCATAATTTCTTTAAGGTGACAGTTAACTTGTGTTTCCCACTTCTCGCTCCACACTCGCTTTAACTCTCTCTTGACAACATATTTTAGGTCCTGATAGGGTACATAATTAAAATCAATATTTGGTTTTTCACTCCCTCTTTTAGCCAGTACATCTGCTTCCTCGTTGCCTTTAACACCAACGTGACTAGGACACCACAAAAATTTAACCTCTCCACCTAGCCTCTTAAATTTAAGCAACACATTTTGTATTCTTCGGACTAATGGGTGAGAGTTAAACGGAGATCTAACCGATTGTAGCACACTAACCGAGTCTGAGACAACAATAACTTGCTTATTAGGAATGTTGCTTTGAAGCGCTTTTAAAATGGCTCTTAGCTCAGCGGTATATATACTTGAAAAATTATTTAATTTATATGAACCAACTGTGCCTCGTTGAACAAACCCACAACCTACACCTAATAAGTTCTTAGCGCCATCCGTATATATTACCTCATGAGAGGGGTATTTGCTTAGGATATCAGAGAGTACATTCCTATACACAACAGGAGGGGTGTCACTTTTCGGGAACTTTAGTAGGTCAAATAAGAAGACATTATTCGGATAAGACCAGGGAGCTATTTTTGAAGACTTATTACAACTTATATAACTAATACATTCACCGAGCCCTAACCCATGAAGATTTTCTCTGAAGCGAAAAGACAAAGGTTTAGACGATCTAACCTTTTGACTATATAGATCATCCAGGTAGGTGTCAAATATGCTATTATAGGCGGGATTATCCGGTAAGCTTTTTATTTTGAGAACGTAAGATATTGAGAGCAAAGCTCTGCGGAAGGCAAGATCGGGTTCTCCTGATTCAGCAAGGAGACTTTCAATAGGGCTAGTTCTAAATGCACCGGTGCAAATTCGTAGACCATTATTATGGACTGCATCCAACATTTTAAGAACTGATGGCTTCGCGGAACTATACACTTGACAGGCGTAGTCCAACTTACTCCTCACTACAGCTTTATAGGTATTAAACAATATTTTCTCGTCAGCACCCCAATTGACACTAGCTAAAATTTTCAATAGATTGAGAGATTGGAGACATTTCGATTTAAGATACTTAATATGGTCAACCCATGTCAACTTTTTGTCTAAAATCACCCCTAGGAATTTATAGGTATTTCGGTAAGGTAATAAAGTGTTTCCTAAATATAATTCAGGATCAGTATGCTGTTTTCTCTTACGGCAAAAGTGAACGCAAGCCGTTTTTTCTTCTGAAATCTTAAAACCCGATACTTTAGTCCAGGCCTCTATTTCTCTTATAGCGGCTTGGAGTTTAGTTTTAATTTCTACTAAGTTTTGTGAGGAAAAGTAAATCGCTAAGTCGTCAACAAATAGAGAGATTTCAATTTCAGTATCTATTTCTTTGGCAATGTCATTTATTGCAATTAAAAATAGAGTAGTGGAAATTACTGCACCTTGCGGCACCCCATTATCAAGGGGCTTAATGTCAGACAAAACGCTCCCTACACGAACTTGAAAAGTTCTATCTTTTAAAAAGTTCTGAATGAAAACCGCTAGAGGACCTCCAATATCATTTTCTTTCAAGAATTTCAGTATAATGTATCTCCAAGTCATGTCATAGGCTTTCTTTATGTCAAAAAAGACTGCGACAGTATGCTTATTCTCAAGAAAACTATCACAGATATACTTTTCTAACCTTACCAGTTGATCTAAGCAAGAAAATTGGGTCCTGAACCCACATTGGTATTTTGAGAGCAGTTTATTCTTCTCCAGAAGCCACTTTAGCCTAAGATTAACCATGCGTTCCATTGCCTTGCCTAAACAACTTAAAAGAGAAATAGGTCGAAAGTTAAGAGGATCTTGAGTTTGAGCATTTGGCTTTTTCACTGGCACTACTAGGGCATGTCTCCATTCAAACGGAAAATCGCCTGAACACCAAATTTTATTAAATATTTGCAAAAGGCTTAATTTTGCTGCTGGTCGCAAATTTTTTAGAATAATATTAGGGATCCTATCTTTCCCTGGGGAAGTATTTCTACTCTTTCTGAAAGAATACTCCAGCTCCTGCATACTAAACTCCTTGTTATATTGCTCTCCAAGTTTTTCTCTAACGTTAAATGTAATCATCTGTTTTTCAGCTTCCCTTTTAAAATCTAAAAATTCAGGGGAATAGTTCATACTAGATGAAACTGAAGAAAAATGACTCGCAAGAATATTTGAAATATCTTTTTTATCAGTAAATATATGTCCGTTATAAATTATAAACTCAATAATAGATGATTTCGTTTGACCTATAACAGAATTTAACCTTTTCCAAACAATTTTACTAGGAGTCCGGGGATTAAGAGAATTAAGAAATTCATGCCATGAATTTCTTTTACTCTCATTAATAACTTGACGCGCTTTTGCTTTCAATATTCTAAAAGATTCTAAATTTTCTCTTGTAGGGTATTTTTTGAATTTATTTAAAGCTTTCCGTCGACAGTGGATGGCCTTTTTACATTCAACATTCCACCATGGAACTGGTGGATGATGGGGTTTGCTCCCAGAAGGCTTAAAAACTTTCTGAGCTACTTCTAATAAAGCGATTTTAAAATTGTCTAAAACTTCATTAATCTCATTTTGCACATTAATATCTAATTTTAGAGCATTATTAAAAGAAGTCCAATTTGGATTTTTAATACTGAAATGGTAATTAGAGCTATATGATTTTGTAGGCCTTTTCCCTGAAGAGATAATTAGAGGATAATGATCCGAAGAACAGACATCGTCATGGACAAACCATGAGTATTTTCTCCCTAAAGATGGACTAGCTAAAGTGAGGTCAATGGACGAAAAAGTACCAGGTCCAGAAGAAAAGTGAGTAGCATCTCCATTATTTAAAATTACTAAATTATTTGTCATCAAGATAGATTCCATAATTTTTCCCCTATAATTAGTGAATTTTGATCCCCACAAGTGATTATGCGAGTTAAAGTCACCAAGTAAAAAGTACGGCTTATTAAAAGAACTTATTATGGCATCTAAATGCACTCTATTTATCTCCTCCCTAGGTGGTATATATATGTTGCATATAGTGAAAGCTCCTTGACCGGGGATGACAATATCCACGCACACAGCCTGGACCCCGCCACCACCAAGCAGGTGCTCACTAGAACAAAACTTTTCTTTAACATAAATGGCTACACCTCCATTCCTTCTTAACCCTGATTGATTATCCTTTCTAAAAATTTTATACCCTTTCAGATTGTAATTTTGATCTGGAGTCAAATAGGTTTCTTGCAAGCAAATACACATCGGGTCAAACATTTTAATTAAGTTCTTTAACTCGGCCAAATGAGAAAAAAAGCCATGACAATTCCATTGCAGTATTAAAGCCATTAGCTAACTATAGACGGTCTTAACAAAAATCGGACTCTTTTCTTTCCTACTACTTTTTAGCTTTCCCTTTACCTTCACTACCTCTCATAGTGCTTTTCCTAGTTATTTTTTTTGGAGCAGGCCTGTCATCTTTCACAAATAGTTCACTTAGAGTGCTACTCATACTGATACTCATTTCATTAATTCGATATTCCTGTTCATCCTTCGTCACATTTCCCTCATTGGTATTGCTTGAATTTAGAACTTCACTATTTCGCGTGTCTATCTTCTGGTTAGTAATTAAATTTGGCAGGGATGTATCAAAAAATTCGTCGTTATCATCTAAACCACTATTCACAGCCTCCATTTTTTCCACATTGGCATTTTTTTCTAATAAATTTTGAACTTGACCCGTTAGTGCAATAATTTGATCATTTAATTTAGTAATTACCTCCCTTAATTCTATACATGATTTACACTGAGTACTTTGGGCTTTCATTGCAAAAGTTGGGATTGGGTTTCCTATTTCATTTAATTTGATCTTCCTAGCTATAAATACTGAGACTTTTTCCCTAACAGAATATTCTATTATTTCTTTTTCCCGTAGAAATACTGGGCATTTTCTCGACCACGATGGATGTATTCCGTCACAATTCCTACATCTAGCGTCCCTTTCACAAATCTCTGTTGGCCCGCAATGATTAACAAGACCGCAATTTCCACAGAAAGCGTCAGCACTCTTACAGAATTTTGAAAAATGTCCCAGAACCTGGCATTTAAAGCAACGGCTGGGGTTAGGAATATATTTATTTACTCGTAACGAGTAAAACCCCGCTTTAATATTTATAGGGGGTTCAGGCCTGTCAAAAGTGAGAATCAAGGTTGGTGTGTTTTTTATTTCTCCCTCGATTTTGCGAGTAATACGGTGAACTCCAGAAACGTTTTGTGATTTTAACTCATTTAGAATATCATCAGTACTTATATCTATGAGGCCCATGCAAGATACCACTCCCTTACTTGTATTAAATTTAGGATGGGGCTCAACTTTAATGGGAATGTCCTGAGAAAAATTTGTTAGTTTTTGGATTGACTTAGCTTGGCTCTCATTAGAGACTTCAACAAGTATTTTACCCCCTCTTAACTTCTTAATATTTGTAACCTTGCCAATATTATAAGAAATAGTTTTTTGAACCAAGAATGGTGAGACTCTGGAAAGGTCTTTCTCCTCTGAAGCATGCGAAATTAAAAAGAACCTAGGAAACACTTTATTATTCAGCGCTTCATCATCACCATCCCTATTATAAAAATTGAGAGGTGGGAAGTCAGTAGAATTTAAAGAAGTATTATAATTAAAACTTCTAAATCTTTTGCTCTTACCCCCTTCATCAGAGTGGGGAGAAAAATTAACTTCTCTCACTGACATAATACTCCTAATAATTAGGAGAAATACTAATCACCAGCAAATAGGCCCACCTAATTAATTAGTACTCTTGAAGAAAAAAAAAAAATAAACAAAAAAAAAAAAAATAATAGAAGAAAGAAAACAAAAAATCAACTTATCTTGTCTTGGAAAAGTAAAAAGATTTGGTTGATAAATATTAACAACACGTCGAATGCCTCTTAAAATAGCAATTCAAATCCCAATCAGCAATTTCCAGTCAAAAATTAATACAAAAACCAGTAAAATTAGGGAGCGAGGAAAGATTTTTCTGTTTATACGTTCGTTGCTATAAACAAAGTCTATAATATTTTTAAAATCAGAAACAATGAAGCTATATCGTTGACACGTTTTCTGCAATTATTTATTATCTCGGTATGTAAAATGTCACTCAAAGGAGTTCACAAAAACTATTCTATTTTTATTATAATATATATACACCTTCGTATGTGCTGTCACTTGGCTGTTTTTTATTTAAAGAATAATACTATATTTTAGTTGAAAATGTCTCGTTTTATATTTTTTTAAATGAGAGTATTTCTTTTATGCTAAATTTAAACTTCCTTTTTTTTCAAGGCCGCCATAGATAATTAATTCTTGAAAAATTAGTATATAAATATTTCCAAAATAGTTATATATTTATTTTACATAAAAATACGAATGAGAATTCTGAGATTAATAAGAAAAGAATCTCGGTTAGCTGGAAGTTAGACAACACCAATAACCTCACTCAGTAAAACCGAAACTTGTATTTTCTATAAATTTTTTTTTTCATTTTACCTTTTTTTTTTGAATTTTTTTCCCTCCCGTGAAAATCATTTTACCTTTTTTGAGGGAGACAAAATTTTCCCCAAGTGCAAATCATTTGACCTTTTTTTTTTGCATGCGAGTCTCATCCCATTTTTTGACTCTGGTTTCGGCTACTTTTTGGCCGAAACCGAAACTACGGCCGAAACCATGATTTTTGGCCGAAACTGGCCGAAACCGAAACCGAATATTCGGTCGGTTCCTAAATTTTATATTTCTTAAATATTCTAAAATATTTTTATGACTGCCAAATATTTTTTTTTTTAAATAACAATTTTATTTGGACTGTTTATTTTGAAAGTGGTGTAAGTCCATTTTCTATTGTTTCGAGAAAATGAGAGGTTAGCATATCTGTTTATTAAAAAATCTATTTACCGACCGACAGTTGTGAGTTAGACTTCGTAGAGTGTGCACGCATTGGGCGCTTCTATCCTGTGTGACCTGTGATCAGCTAAGCTCTTTATTTTTATTTTTTTTTTATTTTTTTATTAATGTGTATGGGCAGATAGCCACACACGCTATCAGTTTCTTTATCTATTTTGGTTTCACCCCTAATTTAATTCATACTTCATTAAGAATATTTGACTTTATTTTTATTTAGTTTATCTATGGCAGAGGGCGGAGGTGGGGCCATAGAGGCCCCACCACCCCTAAGTCCACAGACCCGGGATGCCAAGAGGGCTAGAATGACTGTGAGTACGGAACTTGATGGAACTTCCAGTAGTAATTTGAGTCATTTTTACGATAAACCGCTAGCCAGGTTTTTGGTCGCGAGCCATTCGAATTCGGATAAGAATTTGTCTAGGGTTTCTCCTTTTCTAATTAATAAAGTCGTTAACTTTGCTGCTGGAGGTGATGTTAAGAATATAAAGAAACTTAGGAATGGAACGATCCTTATTGAAACGCTCACTGATAAGCAGACTGTTGGTATTAAAAAATTGACCAAGTTTGCGGATGATATTCCAATTGTTATAAAAGAGCACGAGAAGTTAAATTATTCAAAGGGAGTAATTTTTTGTCCTGACCTTGTTGATTTTTCTGTAGACGAGATAAAACATGAATTAAAAGAACTAGGTGTGGTCGAAGTTTATAGAGTTGCCAAAATGATAAACGGAATTAAAAAAGAAACTCCCTTGCATATTTTGACCTTCGGGGCTTCAATGACCCCGTTAAATATCAAAATTGGATTTTATAACTTAGAGGTCCGTCCGTATGTTTCTTCTCCTATGCGGTGCAGGAAGTGTCATGCTTTGGGTCACACTTTTAATAGGTGCCCTGAGAAAAAATTTCTTTGTCCTTTCTGTAGAAGCTCGGAGCATTCTTCCTGTGATAGGGAGCCTTTTTGTGTTAATTGTGAGGGTGGTCATCCATCGAATTCTAATAACTGTCCTGAATATATTAAGGAAAAGGAAATTTTGTCTATTGCTTCGAACAGTAAGATCCCTTATTATGAAGCGAAGAAGCGATTTAATCAAGTAAATGCAAAGATGTCATCTGGTAGAAGCTATTCACAAGTTGCCCAAATTCGAAATCAATGCGCTTCTTGCACTGAGCTGAAGCATATGGTATTGTCACTCACTAATCAGGTTTCCTTACTGACTAACCAATTGAGTGCATTATTGAAAGTGAGATCGAAGGAGGGTATAGTAAATTGTGGTAGAGAAGAGAATATTGTCATGGAGTCTCAATCTTCAACCTCCAATAACGATTTGTTTTTGTCACCATTGTCTTCTTGTAATGGTGATACTCTTCGTCCAGTTTCTGCTTCTTTCTTGCTTGATGGGACAAGTGGTCACCAGTCCTCATCCTCCAACTGTACTATTGTTGCTTCGTTACCTCCATCTTGTGGTAATGGTTCTATTGGTTCACCTAAATACGACAAAGTGGACACCCAGACTGCACAAAGTGCTTCTGAAATGGAGACTGATGGGTCGGTCGTAGGTTCTAATGAAAACTTATTTAAAATGGTTAAAGATCTTAGGCAGACCAAAAAGAAGACCGCAAGAGGGAGAAGGAAGTAGAACTGATTTGTATCATAGTTTTTTAAGTGATCTCCTGTGTATTGTTTACTTATTTAGCTGTCTATTTATTTATTGTTGTTAGTATTTATAAGTTTACTTTTGTTAATCTAGTATATAATTTATATATTTATTACTATTTATTCGTATTTAGTTAACTGTACTTGAATCAGTAGCTTTTTAAGGAACTCATTATAGAAACGCGCTGTTGATAATGCAAAATTCTTCCACGATTATATCCTGGAATTTAAATGGCATCTGCTCGAAATTCGAGGAAATAAAGCTACTGACAGAAAGGTTTAAGCCTTTTTGTTTTTGTTTTCAAGAGACTCTTCTACGTCCGGAGCATATCTTAACATTGAGAAATTTCAAGGTCTTTAGAAAGGATGTTAATCAGGTTCTTAGAGCTCATGGGGGTGTCGCTACCTTGATCAGGGATGATTTAGTTTGTAATGAAATTAATGTTAACTCAAATTTGCAGGTTGTTGCAATTGTTGGCTAGTTATGCATAGAAAATTTACATTAATTTAACCATAAATTATGTGATATCTCATTTTTTTAAAAATGGACTTACACCCCTTTCAAAATAAAAGGTCCATTTATGGATTATAATGAAATTTGATAAGAATTTTTCTAAAATTTTCTGGACGTCCCTATCAAATAATGAATTGGTCATTTGCGTTGACTAATAGCAAAGCATGAAATTATCTATTATTAGAAGTACTCACCTCAATTATAATTTTATAAAATTAAAAAATAATGGTCTATTTTATAAAATTATTTATTTATTTAAAAAATGAAGAAATTTTGGACAAATGGTGATTAGCCGAGGCCATTTAATAAAAAAAAAAAGAAAAAGAAAACGAATCAATAAAAATAAGTCGAAATATATCTATAGGCGCAAATTTTCAACTCAGATAGAGAATAAATAAAATAAGAGAAAGTAAAAATGAATATTTTCAATTAGCAAAGTATTTGACCCCAAGATTAATTTAGAAGAGCAACTTCTTGTGAATTCCACTGATGAGTTGAGAAATTTTCCGGGAGCTGATGAGAGATAACCAGACCCTCAACTCAGAGTCTCGTATCTTAACTTAGCTCACTCGATGGCTGGGGTTAACTTAGTAAGGGCTCTATCCATGTCTTGGATAATTTGCAATAAGATACTCTCTCCTAGGTAGCTATTCTTTTTTAATTACTTTTAAGTTGAAAATTATTCAATAACTTTATCATGAAGTAGCCTGAATTGTATTTTAAATAATAAAAAAAAAGTTTAAGATCCACTGGTTATTTGATTATTTTTAAACTAAAAATTTTGTTGAAAAAATTTATGATTACCTCTAAGAGAGTAGAAATGCTCCTTTTGAAAAAGCGAATGTCAATTGCTTCATTTGCTACCAACCAGCCAGGGTTAATAGATGTTCTCCTGCAAAAAGTTGGAAGCAGATAAAGGGAATGGAGGGAGGGGGAGGGGCAAAATGGCGTCACTTTGCCTTCTAGCTTTTTTTTTTATATATATGAATCCGTTTCATTTTTATTGAACTTGACAGATAAATCACTTCTGAAATTTAAAAAATGCTTTTGATATTCTTTGTTTTAACTTTTTTTTTTTTTATTAATATTTTAAATTTGTTATTTCTTTTCAAGTTACAAAATATTTTTATTTTGTTTTAAGGTCTTATTGGGTGTATCTAAGGCCATTTAGATCCCATCCCTATTTATTATTATTCGCCAATTTATTTGAAATAAATTTTTCTCGCTTTGGACCGGAAACGAACCCAGGATCCCAAACACGAGAAGATAATGTCGCCGTTCTGAGTCACGGGCTCAGCCAATCAAATATTTTTCATTAGTATAAAGGTATTTATTTATTTTTTAACTTATTTAAGATTTTTTTCGCCTTCTGAGGTCATGTAGCCACTGTTGGCATTTTTCCAAATCGGCGTTCAGTGTAATTTAGAAAAAAATGTTAATTCCTTGGAACGAAAAGCTCAGCCAGACCTCTAGCACAAGAGTTGAGTGTTCTACCACTGCACTAAGGCCAAGAAAATCACTATTATATGCACTGTATGAAAAATAATGACTTATTTACTTTCTATTGTCTAGTTATATATGCGATATATAATTATATCTAGTAATTAGACAAAAATTACAAAAAAAATTCGATGCCGGAATTTCAACTGACGTTTTCCTCTATCTCTAAAAAAGTGCCTATTGCAAAATGATCTTGAGGGTCTGTCCGTCTGCCAATGTTAACAAAATAACTTAAAAACTAAAAAATCTGGTGTGACTGGTCGCACAGCATATATATAGATAAGAAAAAGTAAAAACTACAATTTTAAAACTTTCATCTGATATCACACCTTATTGTACATATTTGAAAATAGTGTTAATTACTTCACTAAACTACTTCAATAAACAATACAGCAATGTAAAATAATGTATAAGGATATAAATAAATAATTAAGTACCAATGGCTTCCGGCGGGGCATTCTACAATCCTTGATTCCGTTTTTCATCAATGCGTGGCGTTGCTTTTTATTTAATGTCATTTTATTTTCATAAACTTGACAATCTCTCTCAAAAAATTAATATATGCACTGAAGATGGCCCCTGTATAGGAGTCGAATTGAAGTGGTGAGAGAGAAAAAGGAAGCTGTTGTTTTGTCACCTTATCGTCCTAAGCTACGATTCCCAGCTATACACATGATATATAGAAACAAAATTTAATTAAAAACTCAATAATCTGAATAGGATTGCGGTTGAAGAGATGAGTGGTACATTTTGTATATACTGTATTTTTTTTTTTTTTTTTATATAACAAAAAATAGGTCAACCAAGTTGATTGCTGCCCTAAAACATAATACAGCACTTTTGCAAGTGTCGTTTTCGGATATACATTTTGAATTTACGTACACTGTTAAAAAAACTTCCAAAAAACTTCCTATACAAGTATAGGAATTCTGTTTCATAAACTGTTTATGAATATATATGAGAAAGTTCAATTTGGTGCCAACCTAACCAATTTCTTGTATATTTTAAAATTAATTATTTTGGTGAAATTGTTAATTTGAATTTGAATTTTTATAGCTATTTAGTTGAATTAATTTATAAAAATTATTTAATTAGTATGATTGTAATATAATTCATAAATATTTAAATAGTTTAGAGCGCGAATTTCAAACCAGAATTTAATAAATTTGGATTTGTGAAATAAATTTTAAAAGAATAATTTCAAGTTTCCTTAAAATAATTATAAAATAATATTAATAAAAATTCCTTGAGTTAGTCCAGTTATTTGAGAACGTTTAGACCAGTGATTCTCAACTTGTCGCGGTACACTTTTAACGATTTCAAAATTTGGCGGCACACAAAGAAAAAGATCAGTTTAAAAGTTGGTAATTTGTTCATAAACTTTTATATTAATTTTAATTCATATCCTGGGTATATTAATATTAAACCACGAAAGTATATGGAAAATGATTGAAAATTCATATTTTTTTTTACAGTGTAGATAAATGGTTTGCAATTATGACAAATATGCATTTCCCAAACTATGTTCATTTATTTAACTGTTAGATGAGATATTTTTGTATTCACATCAAATTAATTAGGATTATAGAATTAGAATAGAAAATAATAAATAAAAAAAAATTTACTTGTTTCTGTTTTGACTAACAAAAATTTTATTAAAATCACAAACAAAGTAAAATAAATAATAGCTACATGATTGTTTGAAGTGTGAGTTTAATTTATAGCCATTCGTGTAGAATTTCTTATTCATTTTCTTTTTTTAATTAGGCAACGTTTCATGGATCAGATACTCTACTTAATCACTCTCTTCATTAGTTACGAAGGCGCTCTTTGTGTTTATTCGAAAATAAAATTTACAATTTTTTTTTTTTAATTAAATTAAACTACTTTTTTTTGACTATCAAAAGTATTTTTGAGAGTAAATAAATTTGAGTCCTTTTTTAAGGCTTTATTACTGCAAAATGGAGAGAGTGTTTTTGAGTAGTGCATCGTACTGCTTTAGGAAATTGATGTCCTGATACCTTTAAATCCCATGAGTTGAAAAAAAATCAGTGACCCACCACCCATGGGGTCCCCTTGTTAGAAATATTTTCCTTTTCAAGGCCT
This sequence comes from Euborellia annulipes, assembly GCA_023213315.1. Lineage (NCBI taxonomy): Eukaryota > Metazoa > Arthropoda > Insecta > Dermaptera > Anisolabididae > Euborellia > Euborellia annulipes. The sequence continues at coordinate 26,180 of JAKCPI010000172.1, forward strand.
ATAGGCCAAATCATAGCTATGATTTGCAACTCATAAGATACGATAGCTCAATAATAATTTTAATTATCGCGTTCGTTATAACAACCCAAAATAGCATTAATTAGCGTAAAGCCCTCGTGCTCATTATTTTAAGTATCAACACACAGATCTCATTGACACCTTCTAATTATGCTGTGCGATTAGTTTAATCAGAAGGGCTCGGCTGTTAGCTAATTGGAGATAATTTCTGATGTACCTACTCTTGACGAGATAAAAGATCTTTAAGATTTAAAGATGCTAATAAACAAATAACAATTAAATTTTAATATTTATTAACTATTGTGAAATCCTGTTGCAAATTGAGCTCCATCTTCCCATAAAAAAAATCGAATCCTAAAAATAGATTTTGAACCATTAATTACAGTTGCCGTGTCTAAAAAGCTTTTAACTGCGAGAGAGAGATGTGAATGAAAAAAAAAACGAACACAGGGGAAGGTTAGGAAAAAAAAGCTCTTCAACAAATCGCTTTTAGTAGAAAAAAAAGCCGATCTTTAGATATTTATGTTTCAGATCTTGTTTCCGCGTAACTAAACGTGACCTATTTTCTTTTGTTTCTAATTAATATCAACATTCCTTATCAATTTACTGTAGTAGTATTAAAAGATATATTCCTATGAAATTTTGTCGAAAATTGGAATAAAGCCTTTTGCAAGGGCCTATTAAAAATTTGAGTATTTTTTTTTAACTACAAATTTTTTTTAATACATTTTAATTTAGTTTTTTTTCCACCCAGGCCTTGACAATTATGTCATTTCGGCCAGCCTACCATCAAAAACGGTTAAAACCCGTAATATACAAAAATAAATAACAAACAAATAATTATACAAATAAATTTAACAAAAACAATAAATAAATTATCACAATAAATAAATAAATAAATACTTTTAATTTAGTAAAGAAAATAAATTAAAAGTTCCGGAATGACCGAGCTAGAGCTCGGTGTGTAATTTGATTTATATACGCCAAATAGAAAAGACTATATTTAAAATTAAAATTTGAAAGAAATCATTAAAGTAAATTTCCAGAAAATTGAAAAAAAAAAAAAGGATTCCATTATAATATTGGTTATTCATTATCTATTTCAATCATCTGAATTTTACCGATTCAGAGGGAAGAAGTCGAGAAAGCTTAGTAAAGTTTTCTTTGCCATTAAAAATTTTGATGTATTAATATTTTTTAAAAATTCATTTCGTATGTATAAACATTCGAGGTTGGTTGGTTAAACATGGCTAAGTTGACCATTTGTTTGCAGGGTCATGTTTGCTTGTGTAAGGTCGCAATGTTTAACCCCTCAGGGTTGAAATAATAAAAATCTAAAACTAACCATAGATAGTTTTATTCATAAAACGAATGAGTTAATTATTTTTTTTATGAGTTCTCTTTTTTTTAGACAGTTAAAGAAACAAGTAGTGTAATTTTAAAAAAATTAAAGTTGTTTTCAATATAAAGAAAGAGAGTTTAATATAAAGAATCCAAACAAAAAACTTCCATAGCTGAAAACATGTGCAGTATTTTTTTTTTTTTTTTTTTAACATTCACACTTTTTTCTCATTCACACTCACATTCACATAGTCTTTTCGGCAACTTAGGCCATATAAGACTTTTACGATAACTGTTATTTATTAATTTATCTATTATTGGGGTCCAGGCCTTCTTATTTAATCATGTGCAGTATTTTATTTAGCCTGTATTGGTTATCGTTATGTAGTAGTGGGTCGCGAAAAAAAATTTCTAGGTGAAGAGGTGGGTCCCAGGACAAAAAGTAGGAAAGAAATTACAGTAGTAAATTCAAAGGGGGCGCTCTCACTGTGGATTTTCTTGACATTAAACATTTTAATAGTAAATAAATATTTTATTTGGTGTCTGATCGTTATGAGACATATTTCTTTCGATTTGAAATGAAAAATAGATGTGAATCGATGTGTCACATGACCCTAGAATGGTAAAAAAGTCACGTATCCTGATAGATGTTTATGATGACAACGACGTAACTCGTGGCGCGTCAAAATATACAACTGTCAAAAAATGGAGAGGTTAAAAGGGGTTATTTCTCCATATTTAAGAAAAAAATGGCCACATTTGTTTACATTCTGATGAATGATGTCAGATGGTAGCTAATA